>LR749755.1:1772076-1813046 GCA_902729485.2 Mus minutoides
GGGAGGGAGGGAGGGAGAGAGAGAGAGAAAGAGAGAGAGAGAGAGAGAGAGAGAGAGAGAGAGAGAGAGAGAGGATAGTGAGGCTGGAGAGATGATCTCATGGTTAAGAGCACTGACTGCTCTTCCAGAGGCCCTGAGTTCAATTCCCAGGAAACACAGAGTGACTCATATCCACCTGTAATGGTGCCCTCTTATGGTGTGTCTGAAGACAGCTATAGTGTAGTCATGCATGTGTGTGTGTGTGTGTGTGTGTGTGTGTGTGTGTATACATAATCTTTTAAAAAATGAATAGTAACCTTAAAGTGGATACAAACAAGCAGATGAATGAAATCAGACATCAACCCAAGACCTGGAGAGGAAAGCCAGAAACACAGAGGAAGTCAGAGGAAACACAGAAGAAGTCAGAGGAAACACAGAGGAAGTCAGAGGAAACACAAAGGAAGTCAGAGGAAACATAGAGGAAGTCAGAGGAAACACAAAGGAAGTCAGAGGAAACAGAGGAAGTCAGAGGAAACACAGAGGAAGTCAGAAAGTGGATGATAAAATCAGCAATATGCATGAAAAGTCAGAAACAGAACAGAAAAACTCAAGTGATGAAATGGAGACATTTGCAGGCGAATTTCTGAGTTCGAGGCCAGCCTGGTCTACAGAGTGCCAGGACAGCCAGGGCTGCACAGAGAAACCCTGTTTTGACAAAAACCAAAAAAAAAAAAAAAAAAAAAAAAAAAAAAAAAAAAAAAAAAAAAAAAAAAAAAAAAAAGAAAGGGAAATATTTGATGTAAAAAAAAAATGAGGGGCTGGTGAGATGGCTCAGTGGGTAAGAGCACCCGACTGCTCTTCCGAAGGTGATAAGTTCAAATCCCAGCATCCACATGGTGGCTCACAACCATCCGTAACAAGATCTGGCGCCCTCTTCTGGAGTGTCTGAAGACAGCTACAGTGTACTTACATATAATAAATAAAATAAAAAAAAAAAAATGAAATGGCATTGCAAAACAAGAAATTAAAAACACAGCAAAGCAAATAAGCCACCACCGCCAACAACAACCAAAAACATGACAGAGCAAGTCACCAACTGAGTCAGTCAGGCAGAAGACAGAATATCAGGGATGGGGGGAAACTAGATTCAACAAAGCACAAAAGAACACAGCAAGAACTCTGAAGTATGATCAAGAGGCCGAACCTGCCAGGCGTGGTGGCGCACACCTTTAATCCTAGCACTTGGGAGGAAGAGGCAGGCGGATTTCTGAGTTCGAGGCCAGCCTGGTCTACAAAGTGAGTTCCAGGACAGCCAAGGCTACATAGAGAAACCCTGTCTCGAAAAAACCAAAAAAAAAAAAAAAAAAAAAAAAAGGCCAAACCTAAGAACTGTTGGAGTAGAAGAAGCTAAAAAGGCTTAGAGGATTTGGTCAACGAGGTTATAGCAGGAAACTCCTCAAATCTAGAGAAGAATTGGACATTGAACACTAGAATCATTTGGACTCTCCAGGAGACATGACCAGAGATGAACCTGTCCATAGCATATTGTCTTCAGGATACTAAAAATGCAAAACAAAGGACAATATTAAAAGATGTAATGGCAGCCGGGCGTGGTGGCACATGCCTTTAATCCCAGCACTTGGGAGGCAGAGGCAGGTGGATTTCTGAGTTCGAGGCCAGCCTGGTCTACAAAGTGAGTTCCAGGACAGCCAGGGCTATACAGAGAAACCCTGTCTCAAAAAAAAAAAAAAACAAAAACCAAAAAGATGTAATGGAAAAATGCTAACTTAGGTGCAAAGACAAATACAATGGAAAAATACATTTTTCATCAGCAACTCTGAAGGCCAGGAAAGTATGAAATTCTTTTTTTATTCTCTCTCTTTTTATTCCCTCTCTCCCTCTCCTTCTCCTTCTCCCTCCCTCCCCTCTCTCCTCTCTGTATGTGTGTGTATGTGTGTGTACGTGGAGGCCAGAGGTAAGCAAACATCAGCTATCTTCCTTAGTTGCCCTTTACCTTATTTATTTGCTTAGTTTGAGACTATACAGCTAGCTCTGGCTGGCCTGTATTTACAGACATCTGCCTGCTTCTGTCTCCCCAGTATTGGGATTGCAGAAATGGACCACCATGTCTGTCTTTCACGTTAGTTTTTAAGATAAGATCTCTCTGAATCTGGCTCTCACTTGACTCTGCCACTGGTTGGCCAACAGGCCCCTGGGATCTGACTGTCTCCCCACCCAACACCCAACACTGGCATTCCAGACACATGCTACTGTGCCCAGCTTTTAAGTGGGTGCTGGGATCCTAACTCAGGTCCTGACGCTTGATGGAACTAGATGGTGAGTTCCGACAAAACCACGCCCTGCAACAGGCGATGGGGGCCGGAGGGTAAGGAGTCCAAGGTCATTCCTTGGCACAACCTTATCTAATGGGAACAGTGATGGGCATCCAGCCAGCACAGCTGCTTGACAAAGATCCAGCAAAGCTGAGCGGAGTGATGCAATCGCTATCCTGCAGTCTCATTTTCCATCTTCTTCTCCATGTGTTGCACGCCGAGGGGCTTTTAATATTTATTCAGCTTGAGATGCTGGATTGATGGAAATTTTCTTAGGAATCATTTACACCTTCTCCCAGGAGTACTGCCCCTAAGCATTCCCAGGAAAGTCCCTATCACTCCCTCTCTTAGGGAGATAGATATATCCTTATCTGGCCTTACTTGAAGGTTTTCCTTGTGCCTGAAGGTTGTAACTAAAAAGTAAAGACAACAGAGATCTCCTTACAAGGCTCTGACTCCAATGTGCTCTTGGAACATCTGCCTTGTGCTTACTCAGGAACAAGACAATCAGAACAAAGTAACCTTAAAAAGGTAAACAAGATTCAGTGGGCTAGAGGAGTTGGCAGCAGATGAGATTAAAACTCTCTTCCTACTCTACACTGCGAGCATTATGAGTTGATAACACACTACTTGGGACATGACAATGTGCCCAGACTGGCTTGGAGATTTTCTTCTGCCTAATTCCCTTGAAACCACAAGATTTGTATATATTGGGTTATTCTTAAATGTGGGGTTGATGTGGGAATATGATTGTAAAAGACAGTTCTGTTCTGTCAATGTTTATCAATGATGACTAAACTTATGGCCAATAGTAAGTTAAAACCCATGTCTGGGGACAAAAAAAAATGATATGACCTATGTTTTGGAACAACATAAATCTATCCCTGCCTACTGAGTTCTGTATAAACAGCACTCTGACTGCCAGTTAGGCCCGCTGCAAGACTCCCAGAATCTGGTGCCTGACTCCCTTCTCCCTCCCAGGCTCCATATCTCCTCTGCAGGACCTGACATTGCTGGAGCTAGCCCCTGGTAATCCTCATCTACATATTGAATTTGAAGTCAGCCTATCGAATCTGAGGCCAGCACAGTGAGGTATGACCCTGTCAAATAAAACAAAAAGAAGAAGTAAATACAGAAAGAAGGCTAGGAGGAAAGATTGAGAACTCAGCCCAATTGCTTTGCCTTTCTGAAATCTGCATGTAGTAATTGCTTTTGACTCCTTCAGCCAAATGCAAATTAAAACCAAAAAAAAAAAAAAAAAATCCATGCTTTGGAAACCTTTCACATCGTAGATATATGTAGGCACTTGGGAAATCACCTGGCTAAAAGACGCAGACAGAAACACAATGCTACTTAAGATTCGGATTCAAGGGGGTGGGAACTTAGCTCAATGGTAGGGCACTTGCCTAGTGATCTAAGTCTTGTCTTAAAAAAACAAAACAAAAAAGATGAAATTTCAAGATCCTGCCTGGCTCAGCTTAAGTAGTTGTTGGGGGTCCCACGCATTCAGTTTTGCTAAGTTCTTGAGATAAAGGGACAAAGCTGGGCTCCTGTTCTCCAACATGTATGAGGTTGTGTTTGGGGGACAACAGGCTGATCTATGACAGTATAGGAGTGGAAATACCTGCGTCCACACGTACATAGCATCATTCCTATATCCCTTCCTGCCTGGGCTGAGCATATCTTATATTCAAGCTTTCATTTAAGCATTTTTTTTAAAGATTTATTTTATTTATTATATGTAAGTACACTGTAGCTGTCTTCAGACACTCCAGAAGAGGACGCCAGATCTCGTTACGGATGGTTGTGAGCCATCATGTGGATGCTGGGATTTGAACTTATCACCTTCGGAAAAGCAGTCGGGAACTCTTACCCACTGAGCCATCTCACCAGCCCCTCATTTAAGCATTTTTAAGACTGGAGGGAGAGTTAATAAAGGAGGGATTTTTTTTTTTTTTTACAAATATTTTCTCAGTCTTTACAACTACCCTAGGAGTAAGAAAAAATTCTCTGACAGACAGGAAAATCAAAACCCAGAGGTTAAGTTACTTGCCCAAGATCACTTGGCTCAGAAGAGGAAGGTGGGAATCCAAGTGTTGACACTTCAGAGCCCAAAGCACCTGGCACCCCAGCAGAGAGAATGTGGTAGTCTTTGTTGGCCTAGAGCTTGTTATGTAGATCAGGCTGGCCTAGACCTTACAGAGATCTGCATACCTCTGCTTCCTAAGTCCTGAAAAGGTAATTTTAGGCAAAGGAAGAAGCACTGATTATTTTAGCTCTGGGAAGACAGATGTTCGTGAACCTGTTTTTTAATGTGTACTCAAGAGCTACAGGTCAAGATGTTTGCCAGGCTAGTTCTCCATGGTCTAAGCTGGTGCCTTCCCTGATGCCCAAGTAACATACATACACACATGCATACATACATACAATACATACAGTGTCCTTCTCTGTGCAGGAACCCCAACTTCTCTCTGAAGCAAACCAGGGAGCATTTTGCAACTGGTAGACTCCATTGGTAGAGAACATTCATGTCAGCTGCTGCGTGCGTCAGGTGCAAATAAATTCTATCAACTCAAGTTGGGGGGAGGTTCACTCTAGGAGGATAAAAGAGGAAAGGAGATGAAGAGGTTGGTCATTTGTTGGCTCGTTCCTTCTCTGAGGAGATAGAGCTGTCCTGTGGGTACCGAATGCAATGGTAGCATTTCTTAGCAAAGCCACAAAGTGTGGAAGTGGCCATCCACCAGCAGATCTGGGATTCAGAGGTGAGTTCATTGTTTGTTTCCACGGGAACCAACCTGTTCAGCCAGAAGCCCAGGCTGATGAGCTCAGGCTATTGAAATTCACACAGTGACATTAGCAGTGTGGCCACTGGAGTGGGGCACCGTGTATAGACTCTCCTGTCCCTTACGGGAAGACAAAGCAGGGTGGCAGGCCCTGCAGGTGGTTTGCCTGTGCTGTAGGGAAAGCTGGTATTTCTGACATCAGAAAGACACGGGTTCAGATTCTGTACATCCTGGTCAAGTCTCCTAGTTTCTCTCTCTCCTGGTCAGTTGCCCTGTTTCTCTTGTGGCAATTATGATACACTAGAAGTGGTGGCTATCAAGTAAACTCGTGGGAAAGGCTGCCCTGAGGCATCTGGCACTGCCCCATGAGTATGCCAGGACTTCTGTTACCAGTGCCAACCCTCTGCCGTCTAAGCTCCGTGGGCGTTGGTGTAAATGAACCTGACCTTGGGCCTCGGCTTTACCTTAGCCCTTTCCCATCCTCTAGACGGGCACGGGCTCTGGGAAGACAGGTCTTCAAGCTCCAAAGAACCCCAGGAGGAAATACTGTTCCCCTGGATTGGCACCAATAGTTGAGAAGCCTCGTGAGACAGGGCCACTGAGCAACCTAGGGAGACCCAGTTCTCTTCTTCAAGCCCTTTTCCTCTCCCTTACCAGGGCCACTTACGGCTGACCTGCTTCTTCATTTGGTGGTTGCAATAAGCACATGTGAATTGTTTTAAGGGTCCGTGAGACCGAGGCCCTTCCCTCATCCAGGTTTGAGGGGATATCTGCCCTCTTCAGGGCAGAGCAAGCTGGACCCAGCTGAGTGGCCTGACACCCAGAACCCATTTCCTGCTTCTCAGGTGCAGTGTATCTAAAACCCTCCATTGGACCGAGAGAAGCTATGGTTCAGAGAAACTCTATGGACAAGATTGACTTCCAAAACATTGACCTGGTCTCTGAGATCAACAAGCGTAGGAAAGCCATGGCCACAAGGTACCCATAGGTTCTTTTAGCTTGCTTGTCAGGTAGGCAGGAGAAGGGCAGCTCAGCCTCAGCTAGTTTGGCAGAAGCTGTAGGAAGCAGGTATGCTGTGAATTTACTCATCCGCTGCCCTCTTAGCTGCACCTGAGAGGCAAAGCGGGTTTCCACCCACTGAGCGGAGCAGAACTTCTTCACAGTCCCTACTGTGAAGAGGTGATGGTATTCTGTGAGTCTAGCCCTAGTGTTGATGGTGGAGTGAGTTTCAAATCGTTGTGGGCAGGGGATCATGTTTATTTATTTATTTTACTTTAAATTGTATTGTTTTATATCTGGATGTGCGTGTGTGCACCTGCTTGTCTGTCTGTTGTTGGTCTGTTTCTTCAGTCTGTCTGTCTCTACCTAGTATTCTGGGGATTGAACTCGGGTCTTCAGGTCTGTGTAGTCAGCCCTATATCTCACTAAGTCACCTCGTCTTTGATGATATGATAAAAGCGTTTCAGCCCTAAGACTCTTCATCTGCCAAGGAACATTCCTCTGATGGTAGGTTTGGCACATAAAATACAGAAACCTCAGTTGAATTTGAGTTTTAAGTAAGTTTTTAAGTTTAAATACATCTGTGTGATATACTACAAATTGGCCATTTATCTGAACTACTTATTTAACTGGGCACTCTGTTTTGGTCTGTTTGGTTTTTTGTTTTTGTTTTTGTTTTTAAGAATAGTTTATTTGTTTTATGTATATGAATATACTGTAGCTGTCTTGAGACACATCAGAAGAGGGTATCAGATCCCATTATAGATGGTCATGAGCCACCATGTGGTTACTGAGAATTGAACTCAGGACCTCTGAAAGAGCAGTCAGTGCTCTTAACCACTGAGCCATCTCTCCAGCCCCAGTGTTTGTTTTTTTGACACAGGGTTTTACTATGTAGCTCTGGCTGTCCTGGAACTCACTATGTAGACCAGGCTGGCCTCAAACTCACAGAGATCCCCCTGCCTCTGCCTCCTGAAGTCTCATTTACTTCATTTGGTATGCCTCTGATGGCAGCTTTGGGGACAGCATCTCTGTGGAGAATGGTGGGACTCTACTGAAATTGTCACCCAGCTAGGCACAGTAGGGCACAGTAGGCCCCACTGTGTTAAGGCACGGTCAGGTTTTTTTAGGCAAGGAGCAGAAAGAGTCCTTTGTTTTTAGCAAATGATACCATGGCAGTTTCTTTAATGGGTTTAGGAGTTGTATGACCCTTAAAGGAGAGGTGATGTAAAAAAAAGCAAATTCTTCCAAGAGCCCTCAGGTTGAAATAATTTGGATATGGCAAAAGGCAGTGCTTGCTCCTTGACAGACACCTGGACATCCTATTCTTGTTAAATCTTACAAAATAACTGACCAGAGGAGCAGACATTATTACATTAGAAGATGGCCTTCTGTACAGTATTGCTCTCAGTGCTCCCAGTCTGAGAACTCACGCTCACTACCTACCAGCCCCACTTGAGTGCTCTCAACAACAGGAGGAAGTTGTCTATTGGGATCAGGTGCTCCAGTTCCAATCTGTAATAGCTTAATATGCCAATCCCATGCCCTTGCGTGGGTTAGCCCGGACTTGAAAGAGACAGGAAAGCCCTAGTACACCTCAGTAGAGGAAGAGAAAGCCTAGCAGGTTGTAAGAGGGGAAAATCAGGCAGAAGGGACATGAACTTGAAAGAGCCTGAGGGAGGATGGGCCCTGAGGACTAAGGAAGCCAAGTGGAGATTCAGTAAGAGCAGCCTGGTGGAGGGAGAGAAACTGAAGCAAAGAGATTGCTTTTCTCATCAGAGACTCTTCTAAGGGTGAAGAGAGTGAATTGTACCCCATTGGTTCTTGGGGACCAACAGAGACTAGTAAGTTCATTCCAAGGAGGGCAGACTCTGAATTATCTCATTTTTGCAAGTGGGTAGCTATGAAGGTATAAACAAAGGATGTCTTGTAAAATTGTAGAATATTAAGTAGTTCTCTCTGGTATTGGCATCTTAGATTGCTCTCTCTTTCTCTCCTTTCCTCCTTCCCTTCTTCATCTTTCCCTTCTTTTCTCCCTCTCCCTCCCTCTCTCCTCCTTTCTCTTCCCCTCTTTTCCTTGCTCCCTCCCCTCACTCCCTTAAAAACAACCTTTTGTATTTCTGTGTGTGCCCCCCCCCAACCCCACATCTACCTGCATCATGATGTTCATGAGGACATCGGTGGACAACTTTCAGGTGATAGTTCTGTCCTACCATCATGGGGGTTCTAAGGACTGAACTCAGATAATCAGACTTAGTGGCAAGCACCTTTACCCACTGAGCCATCCCACCAGGCCATATCCTGCCTTTACTTGAATAACATTTAATGTGTTTTTCCTCCTAGAGATGAAACCATCACCAAGAAAAGTGGAGAGAGTGGGAAAATGCTCCCCAGCATGGGCATGGACCAAGAGCCTCCCAGCAAAGCCTACCTCATGGAGCCTCCTGCACCCCCTCCTTCTCCAGCTGACGCTGCAGACATAAGCAAGTACAAATGGAATGGTTTAATGGGCGTGGCCATAGGAGCCAACACATGAACTCATTTGGGGTCTCTGGGCGGGCTTTTGAAGACTGTCCCAGAAGTCTTGGACTTCCTTTCTGTGCTCTAGAGCCTCAGTTGAATGATGCTTGCCCCTGTATGCTAATTAACTTTCCTACCACTGACAGAAGTTCTGACAGAAGAACTTAAGGAAGGACAGGAGGGTTTATTTGGGCTTACATTCTGAGGTGATACAGTTTAGCATGGCATGAAGGGTGTGTCAGCAGGTAGCTGCCTTCACAGTGTACAAGTATGGGACAGCTGTTTGTTCAGCTCCCAACATACTAGACAAAACAGGCAGGGCAGGAAGCAGGGTCAGGCTAAACCTCAGGGCCTGTTCCTTAGTGACACTTCCTCCAGCTAAGTTCTAACTCCAGAAGTCCCTACAGCCTCCCCACTAATGCCACCATCTGGGGACCAAGTGGTCAGACACATGAGCTTGTGGGGACAATTCACATCCAAACTAGTGCCCCACTGACAACACTTCAAGGTAACGAGTTTTCAAGCCGAGCCTCTGAGATGGCTGTGTTTGGTTTTGTCTTTGATCGGGGCTACGCTGTATAGACTGTGGCTGTTTGTCAGCTATGCCTGAGTCTTTTTTAAATTGTTGGGTCTTGTTTATAATAAAATCCTACCCAGCTGAAAATCTGGGCCTTTAATAGCAGTGACTCTAAAGGTCTGAGATCTGGGGCTGGATAGAAGGCTCAGTGGTTAAGAACACTTGTGGCTTTTCCAGGGAACCTGAGTCCCATTCCCAGAGACTCACAACTGACTGTAATTCTAGATGCAGAAGACTGGTTGCTTCTTCTGGCTTCCAGGTACCCACATAACACACTCTATCTATCTATCTATCTATCTATCTATCTATCTATCTATCTATCTACACATAAATAATTATAAAACTAAACCTTAAAAGAAATCTGTGGTCCAGAGAATGCTGAGCTGTTTGAGGTTATCAAACCTTATGCCAGGCACTTCCATAGTCATACGAACTTTTCATATTAAGCTATTGGCATTCCTGGCTTGAGCCTAACTAGGGCTGTGGAGTTTGAAAGCTATTTTGTCAGTATTTCAAAGTTTACTTGTAGAGGTTTGGGGTGGTTTTTAAGTTCTATAATCAAACACAGTACCCTTGAAGAAAGGCAAGTGATTGTTGGCTAGCTGTACACTTCTTGCATGTCTCACCTAGGCCACCCAGGAGACCCCAGAGGACCTCTAATGACTTAGAGGGCTTCTCTGATTGCTTCAAAGGCACCAGGAACATGATTGTTCTGATTCACTCAGGAAGTGTGCTTATCTGCCATCCTCTAGTTCATCTCCATCTTCAAAAAGTTCTTTTTGCAAAAGTGTTTGGATCCTCCTACCCACAGTCAGCAAGGCTATCCTCTTCTGTGAACTTTGGATCCGGTGTTGGGCAGGAAAGAAATATACACTGACTTGTCATTGTCATCAGAGTACTTGATAATGTTTCTCACTCTCCCTTGGTCTAGTGAGAAAACAGAACCTCCATGTCCCATAATATAGCCACTAGTTATATGTGTGATCAGTTGACTATAAGATTATTCAAAGAAAACAAGCTCATTGTACAGGCCACAGTTCAATTGTTCAGTAGTTGTCTGTGGCTAGTGGTTAGCTCATTTGGATCTTGAAGATAGAGAATGTGAAGACTATAGAAATTTCTAGCACATACCACAGAGGGGAAGTGAAGGGTTCAGGGTCAGTCACACTGCTAGCAGAGATTAGAATCAAGGAGAGGAGAGGGTTGGAAAGACTCACTACTGTGTTGGTTTCATTTCTAATTTGGCTTCTAAGCATATTCTAGGGTATTCTTTTGTCCAATGAATATTACTGAGAACATGCTATGTGATTCAAGCAATGTCCTAGTGTTACATTATTATGTAGGAGGATTGGTCTTTATCCCAATAGAGTTTGCATTTCAGCAGGAAAAGACTGCCAACCTAAAAAACACAAATTCTATCACAAACCAGGGAGATTAAACTAGAAAAGAAAATTTAAAGTAAGAAATAAAATAAATAATAAAATGTGCCTGAGGAAACAGTAGGCTGGTTGTGATTTTTAGGAGAGTTATGTGGGCATGCCTCTTTAGAAAGGTGACATTGAGTAAAGATTAAAGCCCAGTGATGGAGTTAAGTGTGTGGATGCTGAAGGCAGGGTGAAGACCACTGTGAACGTTTAAAGCTGAAGGCATCCATGGCATATTTGAAGGACAACAAGGAAACTAGATGGGTTGGCTGGACTCAAGTGAGTCAAGACATTAGTAGAAGATGAGGTGAGGGAGGAGGTAAGGGAGGAGGTGAAGGAGGAGGTGGGTGAGGAGGTGGGTGAGGGAGGAGGTGAGGGAGGAGGTGCGGGAGGAGGTGAGGAAGGAGGTGCAGGAGGAAGTGAGGGAGGAGGCGGGGGAGGAGGCAGGTGGGGGGAGGTGGATCCCAAAGAGCTCTATAAGGACTTTGACTGTAGATGTGGAACAAGATAGGAATTAATAAGAGTATTCAGAAATGGAGGACCATCTGGCTTCATCCTTTTCTTTCCCAAAGCCTGGGGATACCTGATGGAGAGAGAGAGAGGGAGCCTGGGCAGGGCAGGGTTGGACTGACTGGATTTCCTCACCTGTCTGTGGGCTGTGATTTCTCTCATCAACTAAAGAGATTTCTTATGAGTCTTCTACACATTTGGATACCTGGCAGCTGATCAGATGAAAGAGTCCTTGCTTTCTGACTTCAGGAACTTTGGATCTAAGAGAGGGTTTAGATTAAAATCCAGTTGCTATGGGCTCAATTGTATTCCTCCGAGTCCTATGTTGAAGTCTTTTGTTGTTTGTTTGTTTGTTTGTTTGTTTTGTTTTCTTCAAGACAGGGTTTCTCTGTGTAGCTCTGGTTGTCCTGGAACTCACTGTGGACAAGGATGGCCTCGGACTCAGGAATCTGCCTGCCTCTGCCCCCCGAGGTGTTGGGATTAAAGGTGTGTGCCATTTCTACCTGACTCAAGTCTTTGTTTGTTTGTTTGTTTGTTTGTTTGTTTGTTTTCGAGACAGGGTTTCTCTGATAGCCCTGGCTATCCTGGAACTCACTTTGTAGATCAGGCTAGCCTTGAACTCAGAAATCTGCCTGCCTCTGCCTCCTGAGTGCTGGGATTAAAGGTGTGCGCCACCACGCCTGGCCTGACTCAAGTCTTTTTTTTTTTTTAAGATTTATTTTATTTATTATATGTAAGTACACTGTAGCTGTCTTCAGACACTCCAGAAGAGGGCGCCAGATCTCATTACGGATGGTTGTGAGCCACCATGTGGATGCTGGGATTTGAACTTATCACCTTCGGAAGAGCAGTCGGGTGCTTTTACCCGCTGAGCCATCTCACCAGCCCCCTGACTCAAGTCTTAATCTTAATACAAACTGAACAGCCCTGAATTTGAAATGCCCCCAAATCCAAAAGTTTGAGGGCATTTATATAAATTTACAGAATGCCTAATGTGGGGACTTCACCTATCCTTATGTGGTGGGCCAATCAAAATGAAGTCACCGTGAAATATGTAAAATTGCATTCAGACTGTGTGAATGTGGTGTACAAAAACCTTATGCAGGTACCTGAAATCAGAGGGACTGGCACTTATCAGGCCCCTGGGAGAAACAGCAGGAACAGCAGGAAAAGAACAAAGGGAACCCATTCTCCTTTGCCTCAGGACCACTCCTGAAATGCCCCCGAGAGTCCTGGGGATATAAAAGCCTTCCTTTCCTTTTCTGTCTTTCAAACACTGTACCTGAGAGATCCAGACCCCAGACTGTGGAGGTTGGCAGATGTGGAAGCAGAGATGAAGATGTGAGTGTTAGTGACAGACACTGGGGATCTGCCTGGATTCTCCCTGTGGTGATGGCAGACCCAACACAGACGTGGGGGAGGGGGACGCTTCGATAGACAGACACCCAGGGGGAAGAAAGTCCAAGCTGAACTGGCAAGATGAGATATGCTACCACTACATACCTCAGAGAAGGATGCTAACCTCGGTGCCCAAAAATCTCTGGGGTGACAGCGTGGTCTGTAAGGTGTTTGCCCCCAGGAGCCATGGAAAATTTAAGAAGCTGAGTACAGAGGGGTGTACTGGTGTTCCCAGCACTGAGGGAGAAGATGGGAGTTCAGCAAGTAACAGGTTAGTAAGAATTCTTGTCCCCCCCAAAAAGAACATAGTGACTGAAGACTCATGCCTCAGGTTCCCTCTGATTCCCACACCTGCACGGACAGGCACATACGTACTCACAGGCACACATGAGCTGCATGTGAACAAGGAGCAGAGTTATTTTCTGGGTGGACAGCTTTAGTTTTGGTATGATGGAAACAAAACCATTTATTAACGCCTATATGTACAGTCAAAATGACTCAGCCCGTAGAAGCTCTTGCCTACTGACTGCCTAGGTTCAGTCCAGGTCCCACATCTGAGGCAGAGGAAAGTGACTCCCTTACATTGTCCTCTGACCCCACACTCTATAGCACGTGGAGCTGTTTTTAAATGGTCACCCTGGCCATTTCTATTATATGTGTGTGGTCAGCAGTTTTACCATTGCAAGAGGAGCTCTATAAAGTTTGCCCATGTGAGAGCTGTGACTCTAAAATACAGTCCCTGGGCCAGATGTGGCAGTGCACACCTTTAACGCCAGCACCCAGGAGGCAGAGGCAGACAGACCTCTTGAGTTTCAGAACAGCCTGTTCTATAGAGTGAGTTCCAGGACAGCCAGGGATTTTTTAGAGAGACACTGTCTCCAAAAAAAAAAAAGAAAAAAAAAATCTAGTATCTGTAACAACAGATAAACCTAAAACAAATCTAGGAAAGTGTGTAGGTCGAGGGAAAGACCCCAAGATTGCTCAGAAAGAGGCAACAACACCATTAGATGGAGGTGGGAAGCCGTGGGAAGCCGTGGGAAGCTGTGTAGCCCACTGTTGACCTACTTCCATCATGGGCAAAACAGGAAAAGACAGGCAAAAGCCTCTGAGACAGACAGACAGACACCCACCGCACCTGTGCCCATATTCCTGTAACATCTGGCTGTCATATTATCCAACCCAGAGGCAAGGCACACTCTGGAATCTGTGCTTTTGAGCAAAAAATTCCACAGATCACGTCATGTAAGATAACTTTATTTCACAGGGCAAAGGGTTTATGTACTACCCAACCACACGCTGTATCTGTAGCATTAGAAACCTGCTGGAGTAAATATGCCTTCGGCAGGAGCAGTTCTAACCACAGGAGCGGTCCCTCCATAGAACGGCCCCTGCCTCGCAAGGCTTATAACCTTAACAGCTTGCAAAAGCAATGGTTTCATGAAGAAACAACCTTACTTCTAGTTTTTCCTCTGGACTGCTACACTATATGATTTTAAAAAGAGGAGCATCCCTTTGAAAGCTGACAGACGAGAACAGAGTATATGCAACTGTACAAGCCCCGAGGCCATGTCAGTTAGAGGGGAACTGTACATTGACCTGGACAAACAAAAGCTTGAGAAGGAGAAACTCCCTGCATCTGGCTGCCTCTGCTTGCAGCAGCTTCACCCGGGAGCCTGGAACTTCACCTTTTCCGGCCTTTGCTGGTAGGGATAGAGGCTCCTCACATCTCCGAGAGCTTGATATCATAGGTGACCATGTTGAAGTTGTCCCAGGCAAACAGCTTCCTCTCCAGGGGGTTGTAGTCGATCATACTGCTGTACTTGTAGCGATTCGTGAATGGGACCATCAGGGTCTTGCTGGTCCCCGTGTTAGTGTCATAGGCGAAGTTGACGGTTGCATGGGCTGAAGAGTAGCTGCTCACCGTGTACAAGATGCCACAGATAACAAAGGCATTGGCCACAGACTGCTTACGGATGTTAGTCTCCCAGGTACGCTCAAGTTCCAGGTTCTCTGGGTTCAATTTGGAGAGGACTATGGCCCCCTTGGCTTCCTCTGTGCTATAGATGACCCAGAGGCCGCTTTCATCCACAGCTAAGTCAATGTCTGTGTAGCCACCCCACGCGTATGGGAACTGTCCGTGGTAGCCAGCTCCAGGAATTTCCTTCTCTGCCTTCACGGTCTCCGTGTCCAGCTCATACCTGAGCACAGTTCTGGACTCAGCCCCCTGGAAATAGAGGCTCCCCGCATACACCACAGCACCTGTGCTCTCCAGTGCCCGAGGGAGGACATGGACCTTTGAAGGATAGCCCTGCTCGAACTGGCTTATCTGACTGTACTCAAACACCTGGCGGATCTCTGTGCCAACCGTGTCAATCCTCCAAGTGCTCTCCTGGGTGTAGGGCTGGGTGGGTTTGGGGTCTCTCATCCACACTCCATACTTGCCAGCGATTGTTTCAGCTGTCCTCAGGGTGACTGGCTCTCCTACCCAGGCTAGTGCTCCACATCCTGATGAATTAAAAAAAAAAAAAGCCATGTATTTAATATCTATAAGTCTTCCAAATACAGACTGCAGGCTGGACAGTAGTGGCAAAGCAGAGAAGGCAGAGACAGAGTGGGTTGACCTCTGAGCCCTGCTACCCCTTGACCATGTGACCAGTGAGGTACTTAGCTCTGTGAGCCTTGACTCTCTTATTTGTTTTTCTTTTGCGTGCATTGGTGTTTGCCTGCATGTATGTCTGTATATGTATATCGATCCCCTTGACATACCCTTCAGTGTTTAGCCTCTACATAGCCTGTAGTGTTAGCAGGGATTGCTAATAAAACAGTCAATGTTATTTTCTGGAAACAGCAGCCATATTCCATGGAACACATTTTTTTTTTTTTGAGGGACAAATGCTCTTTTCCTTGATAGACAAAGGTCAGAAAAAATACTTTTTGTAACAGACATGCTGAAATGATCTTTAGTATATACCTAGCCCTCCAAGCTTGGCTTCCTGTACATATGTCTAGAAAAGGCAGCAGACAGGTTTCAGCTTCCTTCTCCCCAACTCTGTCTCTGGGGAGTCACTTATCTTCTCTTCTGGGTGAACAGTTCCTCTCTCCGAACTGAACATAGAGCAAGGTACACCCCCCACACACACACACACACATGGAGAGGGAAGGGAAGAGGGAGAGACCAGGTAGGCTCAAAAGGGAGAAGTCTAACTTCATACCTTTGTCTCCCTCTTTGCTCCTGGATTGGCCAGATGGATTTTCCTTCAAGATTTGGGAAGCAGGAACCTCCGTTAACTCTGACTTCAATTCCTGGAAGGCCAACGTGTCCAAATTCCACTGAGAAACTGTATTCAAAGAAAGAAAAAAATGGCACTTGGAGAAGAAAGGGAACAAGAACGGACTCTGTGGAGGGTGATGTTCGATATGTTCCCAAATTCTTGATATCTGAAGATGTAACATGACTGTACATTGGTAGCTCATTGGAACTAGGGTGATGGTCTCACTGGGAGGAAGTTGGCATAATTAAAAAGCTTACAAATAATACATTGCACAGCTCTCTGTTTAATACTGGATTGAATGTTCAGTACAAAATAAAGCGCACTGTGATTTACATAACTTCCACTAGGGAAGTTGATGGTTGGTAAAGTATGGCTTCAAGGAATAGAAGACAGGTTCTTAGACGCTTGAGTTTCAACAGTTAAATCTTCACTGCAACTTAAGGGTTTTTCCTTCCCATCAATTTTTGGTTTTTAACTATATTCCTATTTTCATTTGACATAATTATGTAGACTGATGAGGTAAGGCATCTTCATAGATAACTTCCCTGAAGATAGCTGAAGGGTTGACACTGATGCCAAAAAGGGTGCATGTGTGTACATGCGTGCAGAAAGATGATCACCAGCTATCGTCAGCCTCATGCTGCCTCTAAAGTTTCGGACCTAGTGACCTGTCTACTGTCACCACTAATGTGTGCTCTGCCCTGTGTTTATCTCATCTCTGCACAACAGTCCTGAAAGTAACTTCTATTACCCTCATCAGCAAATGAGGGAAGCAAAGATCGAGAGGAGAGGGGGTGGGAAACCTACCAAGGTCTCACAGCTAGCAAGTGTGAAGGCTGGGAGTTGAACCACTGTCTTCTGAAGTCTTGGCATTTGTGACCCTTCCACTTTGGGGCTAGGGGCTCTGTCAGCTGCACACAAATGTCTTGGCTCTCACATCCGGATGCTCCTTTCTACAAGTGCTCCGTACAAGTGAGCTCTGTCGAACTATCCCAGAGAGGGCTCTACAGGGAAATCAGGCCTGCAGTTCTTCCTTGGCTTCCTGTCACATGGACTTGAGGACATCGGGAGGTCCCTAGCCTTGCATGGGGTTCCTCTGAAACTTCAGCCTTGTGGTACACATTCCATAAGGCAAGAGTTGCTGCCAGAGACCTCTGTGTTCTGAATGTGACCATCCCATATGCTTCAGGGTTCCTCCATGCAGTGCCACGGGTCCCCATCTGCCTATGCGGCCGAGGCCAGGACAAACAGTGCCATCTGCTCTTGAGTAGGCAGAGTGTCCCTTCCCTAGGGAGGTCTTGAAGTCCTTTCAAGTCTGCCAGACCTACCCCTACCCCTGTAACCCCAGACTGCCATTTGGAGGTTACTTACATGTGGAGTTTGTTATATTTGCCTTCTCACCATCATTAATAATTTTCTCTGTGGTTGGGTATAGAGTAAAGGATTATCAGGGAGGGACAGGAGTGAAAGTAGAATGGATAGTTATGGGTGGATGGGGGTAAGGGGTGTGGAGAGGGTCAATCTGGGAGGGGAAGGGAAGAGGGGGTTAAGGAAGGAAATACAGGGACGAAGAGCTAAAATGAACAGCCATTTGATGAGTTGTATAGGGAACCTAATTCATCAGAGGCTTCCTAAATTACACACATATACAAAGGTGATGTAAATTAAATTGCCAATTAGCAGGAGAGACAGCCCCAAGCGAACATCTCACATCACCAAATGAAGCTTCATGACTGGGAATGGGTTGTTGGTGAAAGGGGTCCCGTGTGAACCCCCAAACAACTCAGGCTGTTGCAAAAGTTATAGGTGGCTCTCCACAAACTGATGACAAGGTCCTATTGCTAAAAGTATTGCTTATACAATGTATTGAACCAGGAGAAGGTAGGCTGGGGCCGACCTAAAGCCCTCACCCCTACTGGCTGGTGTTCTCGGTACCAGAAGGTACTGTACACTCTACCAAAGGAGAACCGTAAACACCAAGCCAGCTACAAACCCTTTGATTTACAATGATGTCCTGCCTGCAAGATCTGCTAGCCAATGGTAACACAAAGCTTGTGGGAAGAACCAACTAATATTTGATTTACAACCCACTCCATGAGGTGGAACACATACCTGACTCTACTTGAGTGAACCTGAGGCTGGATAGCCCAGGGACCCAGGGGAAAACCAAACACTACTATTCTACAAAAGGAACCCAGCAGTAAAATGACTCCTAGTGACAGTCTGCTATATTCATAGATGCCTTGCTCAGCCATCCTCAGAGAAGCTTCCTCCTGCGGCAGACGGGAACAATACAGAGACCCACAGCCTGACAATGTGCAGAGAATAAGAGGCTTTGTAACATTTGGCCCTTAAGGGGGTGTCTCTATCAAATGCCTCCCTTCAGGGCTCAGGAACCCTGCAGAAGAGGAGGCAGAAAGAGTGTAAGAATCAGAGGGGATAGAGGACACCAAGGGAGCAAGGTTCACTAAGTCAAGGAGCCTGACTCACAAACGAAGTCACAGAGTTCACTATGCGCCTGAGTCCTCATGCACAGGGCCTGCACAGGTCTGCACCAGACTCCAAGGGAGTCTCACTGAGGAACCCAATTCCTCTTAGGAATAGGCCACATGCTCAGCAGTAGACAGACAACAGGAAGTGAGCTCAATGGTGTCTTTCGCATTCCCTTGTCCCAAAATATTGCCGCAGGGCTTTCCCCTGCACATATTTTTCATATATTTTATGCCTTCCAATTGGGTGGTGTTTTGGAATTCCAGAATGTGTCTTTCTGAATCTGTATCTATTTCTTGTACCTTTTCTTGGGCTCTTTTCTTTCTGCCGTTTTGTTTTGTTTTGTTTTGTATTTTTTTTTTTTTTTTGAGATGGGGTTTCTCTGTGTAGCCCTGGTTGTCCTGGAACTCACTCTGTAGACCAGGCTGGCCTCGAACTCAGAAATCCGCCTGCCTCTGCCTCCCAAGTGCTGGGATTAAAGGCGTGTGCCACCACTGTCGGGCTTCTTTCTGCCTTTTGTTTTGTCCTGATTTAATTTTGTTTTGTTTTTTATTTTATTCTTCTTCTTTAGATGCCTGTTTGTTCTCTAAAGAGAGATAGAAAGGAGATGGATCTGAAGGCAGGAACAAGAAGGAGGAACAGGAGGGAAAATCGGAATATAGTGTATAAAAAAAAATCTGTCAGTAAAAGAAACTATAATAATTCCTTTGTTAAACTTCCCTGGACTAATGTACTGAGTAGCTTCTGCACCTTCACTGGGCCCAGGGAGTGGCTAGAGATTGCAGGAGAGCCTGTGAGCTCTTGTAGGATAACCTCATCCTGGGGCAGAACTCAGAATCTAGATGATGGCTCAGCATACCCACAGAGCACAGTCGCCCATCAGATCTGTCAGAGAGGCAGACACACAGGAGTATGGGATTGTGTTGCCATCCTGGTCCCACCGAGACCCACCTCTGGCTCTCTTCTGTCTTCCCTTGCTCTTTACAGGGAACCACACCTCACGCACTCTCCTTGTAGTAAACAAGAGCCGTAGTAACACAGAGCGTCAAGGAAAGCCTTCCAGAGACCACTTGACCCATTTCCACTTGGCAGGTGTGGCTGGATTAGGAAACTCCTGGTGGCTTTGTAGTCCTCTCAGCCAGGAGCTGCTGGCAGCATTCAGATTCCCAGAGGAGAGCCGTCTGGCAAAGCCTGCTGAAGCAGGGAAGCTCTGCACAAAGGGGGCCGGACTGAGCCAGAAGTTGTAGTTTCCTTTGGTTCCACCATGTCCCAGCTGTGGGACTTTGGACAAATGAATCAACCTCTCTGAACACCAGCATTCTGAGCTATACAAACATGTCAGGTTGTTTTTGAAGATTATATAGTACCATGAGCAAATAATCCTGAATAAAGAAATGTCCAAACTGACTTTTTTGAATGTTTAGAACCACTAACAGTCAGTTTTGAATACAGAAGGAAAACAAGTGATTGTGGAAAATATCTGTATTGTATCAGATATTTGAAGCTTTCATGACTTTTGCTTATTTTTGTCCTTAATGGTATTGAGATTCATTCTTCTATTGTGGAAATCTGTTGAGACTCTCTGTCTGCTCTGTCCTTAACCTCAATACTGTAGTGGAGTGGGACCTATGCACCAGTTAAATTACTAACTAATTTGCATGCAAATCCAAATGGCATTATAAAGATTTTTGTAAATATTTTCTATTACTGTGAAAAGGATAGTATTATTTAAATGGAGAGAATAGATTAAAGCAATGTCATGACATTTTCGGGTTGACACAAATACGTCAGAGAAAGAAAGTTTAGCTATTAGCCTGGTTGTCAGTTGTCCTAAATACTATCTCTAGATCCAGTGTGTGCTACAGAGACCATATGTTAAGTACAGGCCCAGGTTCTTAATGAGCACATTACATTAGCACACAATGGTAGACTCAACCAGAGGAAAACATTACATTTGCAGTCCATTGCTTGGGTGGCCACTCTGTCAGAAATGGACCAGGCTGCTTCCTCCTCTCACTACTGCTCAGCATGATAACCCAGAGTCCTGCTAAACACCCTGGTGCTCAACCCCTTCCTGTCCATTTTTCCCCAGTAGTTATTATGGCAACCTGACTCTTAGAGATATCAGCTTCCAGGACCACGCATCAGCTTCCTGCCCAAGCTTCTCTGACTGTGAGGACCAGCCTGGCATCTTATTTCTCATAGATGAAGGACTTTCAGGTCCAGGGATAAATGTTCCCTGGAGCTGAGCTTTTGTTTCTATGTTGTTAGCATGCTGTCTATGCTCCACCCCACAGTTACCTGGCAACAGCCATGTAGGCTTGACCTGCTATAAAAGGGGCTGCTTGCTCCCTCCTTGGTCTCTTGCCTTCTTGCTCCCACTCTGACCCCTCGCCTCCTCCCCCCTCTCTCTCCACGTGAGAGAGGCCGGCCTCTACTCCTCTACTCCTCTACTCGCTCTTTCTCTGCCTCTACTACCCTCTTCCCCATGCCCTGAATAAACTCTATTCTATACTATACCATCCTGTGGCTGGTCTCAGGGGGAAGGGATGCCTTGCCATGGGCCTGCAGAGGCACCCCCTTCCCCATACCTCATCATACCTCCATAGAACATGCCCCCCCCCACTTTGTCTTTTTATAAACACATCACATGTGGCAATCCATTTGATGGCTCTCCTCCCTTCTGAGTTTCATTCCCTGAATCACTCTCCGTAGTGTCCCATTTCTTTTCCTGGCCTCAGGGCCCATGTAAACTACTTGCTCACAAGCCCTCACTGCTGTCTGGGTCTAACTTCTCAGTCTCAGAGGGAACCTGCTGTTACATTTTGTCTTTAGGGTGAGTAGTACTTCTGTTTTCATGTGTGTAGGTGCTCATGCTGAAATCCATATGCATACACATGAGTGATTGATTCTGAGCAGATTATTTTTCTATGTAACAATTCCATGCTAAAGTGGTGGTGTCAGTTTGAACTGTGTGGTGGTGGGTAGGAAGAAGCCTGCCTTCTCAACCTTGCCTCTATCTACTGAGACCCATACCCCAGATCTTCATACCTCAGTTCCTGCCACTTGAGTTCCAGCTCCTCAGAATACTGCTGACCTCCAAGCCTGGGGCCTGGAAATGGTTTTTATTCCAGGTATTTCTGTAGCTCTTTCACTTTTTCTCACCCCACCCCACCCCAAACAAGAACTTTCTGTGTAGCCTTGGCTGTCCTGGAACCTGCTCTATATACCAGACTGGCCTTAAACTCACTGAGATCCACTACCCCTGCCTTCCAAAGGCTGGGGTTAAAGGCATGCATCATTACCACCTGGCGCTCTTTGACATTTTTAAGGTCTACAAACTTGAAGACAGTAGGGATTATGAATGTCATCAACTCTTAGAAAAGGCAGAATTCTGGCTCTCACAGTGCTGTTCACAGACTAGGTAGCCACGGACCAGCAGTCTCTCTGGCCTCAGTTTTCACACGTACACAAATGAGTCCACAGCTAAATACTTTCAAGGTTCCTGTCCAGTTATCTGTTCTGCCCTCATGCAATCTGTGGCCTGTTAATGCTCCACTATAGAAAAAGACACCCACATTCGAAGTTCATTATAATGGGCTGTGGGCCTATGTCAAAAGGAGACTAGCTGGAAAGGAGGATGGAAATAAAATTAGAGAACCCACCCAATAAATTCCCAAGGCCAGGCATGTCCTTTAAACTAAAAGACCATAAGACAGTAACATTTTAAAGCATTGCCTCTATTTTCATGTGCACACATACACTCCATGTATATAACATTACCTAGGTTCTTTTATTGAGAGCGTAACTTCAAGTCTGAAATCGGCGTATACCTTTAAGTGATATTTCCCCATCTGTCCTTTCAGAGACCAGATGAAGTCTCAGGCAGCCCTCGACCCCTTAGCCACTTAGGACCTCAACTTTTCTCTGCGGTCCAATGTGGAATTGGATTTCTTCCAGCTTAAATATAAATATTTAACTAGGAATTCATTAATGGGAGGAAGAGAGCATGCAATAGAAGACACAAGCTGGCTGTAAAAGCAGAAGCCGGCACCAGCAGGGAAGGTAACCACCAGGAGGCTTTCAACCCTGAGAAGGCGGTAGGGCCCTTGAGATCACTTTTCTTGAGCACTGTTTACTGGATCCAGAGTTACTCCGTGTTTAGTGTGGCCTCTCTTCCTCACACTCTCAGAGAGTAAACTGTATAGCTAGAACCTGACAGTTCAGGTCTCGGTACTTGAGCACATGCTTAGGCGAGTCTCCCTCATAACTACACTGTCACCTTACAAAGAGAGCTGATGGAGGACGCCCACATGGTGGTTACCAGGTTTCTTAGACTCCTTTGTTTAACATGAACCTTTCCCCTCGATTTCCTTGGTCCTTGTCACTGACACTTTTAAGGAGCCCAGACTTCCCACAACTGAATGAGTGAGTTCATGAAACAAGAGACTATTTGGGAACAAAACACTCATAAAATGTGGCACAAATACTGTCTTCTAACTTTCAAAAATTAATGTGCCCATCTCTCAATGCACCCGAATACCCATCTCCAGGCAGGAGCCAGGACAAACAGAAAAGGGCGTTTGTGAGAAGGGCTACTGCAGAGTTCTTTGGTGACCTGAAAGCAGATATTCTTTGATTCAGCAACAAAAGACAAAATTTCCAAAGCCACACACCAACGGACCTGAGAGAGAAATTGTTTCCTCTTTTTTTTTTTCCAAGATAGGAAATTAAAAAATAAAACACCACCAGGCATGGTGGTGCCTACTTTTAATCCTGGTGCTTCGGTGGACAGAGGCAGGCAGATCTTTGAGTTCAAGGCCAGTCTAGTCTATAGAGGGAGGTTCAGGACAGTCAGGGCAACACAGAGAAACCCTGTCTTGAATAACCAAATACATTAATAATAATAATAATAATAATAATAATAACAACAACAGTAGGAGGAGGAGTAAACAACCAGCTTTCATTGCACAAATCATTTGGCATCTCATAAATAGGGGTCATTTTGGTAGGAATCACAAATTCTAAGCAAAGATTGAAAAAGAATGAATTATCCAAGGGCACAGCAAGCCATTTTCTATTGATTATTCACCATATGTATCTGCCACCTGGCCCCGTGTTTCTCCTTTGGCTGTGGGCCGTGATTATTTTGTCATGACTGGGCACAAGAGCTCAGATCCACTGACCTAAACAAGGAGCCAACTTGCTAGAAGCATGCAAACGTGTTTGCTTTGCTCTCCTTAATGAAACTATTGCGTGCTGGATTCGCCGTTTCTGAGAGAAAAGACAAAACAGGAGAAGCCTGGGGGTCCTGTAATGGGTCACCAGCCACTTCTGGGTCAGGCAGTGGCTCCACCCCACACTCTTACCTTCCCTGGAGCCTGGCAGCATGTCCTGAGAGGGGTACTGGGTGGAGGGACACTGGCCCCTCCGCAGCCTTGCTACCTCCTTGCTGCTGCTTTCTAGCCTCCTGGCCAAATCTTCATTCTCTTGTTCCAGCTGCCTCTTCTCTTCCTCTAAAGCCGACTTATCTCGCAGGAGATTGTTATAGGCTACCTCCAGATCCCTGGTTTGGGTCTCCAGCCGGTCCTGTTCTCTCCTCGGGGTACCCAACTGGCCCTGCAGCCCCTCTTGGGCCTCCTGGGTCCCAGTAACTCGGCCCAAGGCCATCTGGTGGAGGAGACTCTCCAGGGATCTGACCCGGGCCTTGGTGGACTCTAGGTCTGCATGCTGGATGCTGCTGTCTCTCTGAAGCTCTTGGATGGCTGACATGGCCTGGTCCTCCCTTGGGCAGCTAGATTCACTGGGGCTGGCCACAGTGAAGGTGTACTGGCATCGGCCGCTCCGATCATTGGCCTTTCGGAACTGTGCTGTCCTGGCCCCCATTCCCCACACCAAGCAGGCCAGAAACAGCAGCTGGAGAGTTGGCATCTTGGGACCACAGCTGCAGCAGCACGCACAGAAGGACAGCAGTGTGGAGGCTGGGTGAGGTTTCTTTTGGAAAGCTCTCCTACAAGGTGTCTGGATGGGTGGCCCTGCTGGCTCAAGCCTGAAGTCCAAAGATGTTTATATATCCTGGGGACCCAGCCCTGTGTGGAGGGAGGGAGAAGTGATCACATGAAGCAGGGTTGGACAGGCCATGGGGGGATAGGAGGATTACACTCACACTGCCAGCAAGAGTCTTAAAAAACAAAGTGCTGGAGGCTATTTTAAATTTATTTTCTTTTTAGAAGTCCCCCCTGCATGTACCCCACATCCCAATAATAACCCCTAAGTTTCTAATCTGTCTGTGTGTACATGTGCACATATGCCCACCTCGTCTGACAGGAGAAGCTGGTTGTGTGCTCGTTTGAACAGGGATATAAGTCTATTCTGTGTATCACTGGACCCTGCTCTGGATGGACCAGCATAAGGAACTAGGGAGACAGACATGCCTGGATAGACATGCCCTGAAGCAGAGACGAAGGAGAGCCCAACGGAGAGCCCAACGCCTCCAGGCTCCAGGTTCCTACAGAGGGGATGAGAACATGATGTTGCCCTAGATTTAGAATAAACCTGTGAACATCCTCAGGAAAACACCCTAACCACAGTCTCTTGTCTCAGGAACCTGTGCCAATGCTCTGGACCAGGTTTTACGATGAGTGTGTCCCCCCCAACCCTACAGGTAAAACCTGTGTGCCCACCTCTGAAAGATAGCTCCAAATGTATAGAACGTAAGGAATCAAAGAAACACATTATTTAGTTAGCAATATGAAAATATTTAAATGCCTGAAATCTATGCTACATAAGATATTCAACATAAGGTTTAATTTTAAAGTACTTCTGAGTATATACAGTATTTCATGAAACCTGTATCAACTGTAACATAGGGATGAAAATACAGGTATTGTTATAATAACTTTAGGTTTAGGTAGATATCCATGATGAGATAAAATATCTGAGTGAGAAGTTTGTGAAAATAGAGATTTTAGTTTATTTACTAATTCAAATTTATGGACCTAAAATACTCTTTTTCAAAGAGAGCCAACTACTTTGACTGTAACGTAAGGGGGACCGTAAGGTCTCAAGAACAACTGGGCAGTAGAATGAGACTCCTCCTAAAAAAAGAAATTCTCAACAGCAACGATATCGCACTCATACACACCTTCCTCCAAATAAAAAAAATAAGATAAATGAAAAAAAAAAAAAAAAAAAAAAAAAAAAAAAAAAAAAAAAAAAAAAAAAAAAAAAAAAAAAAACAAGCAGGAGAGCCAAGTACCAAGTACCAAGGCTTGTCAGAAGTTCACACGAGTCAGCGCATGCATGGAAGCCTCGTGAGCATCTTTATAAATGTTTACTTACTGGTGTGTGCTCATATGGGGGGTATATGAGAACACATGGGCTATGATGCATGCTGTGTTGTGGAGGTCAGAGGACAACTTTGGGGGTCCAGTTCCCTCCTTCTGGCATGGGCTCTAGGGACTGACCTCAATCTGTAAGGCCTGCTCTCTAAGCACCTTCCCCCTCTGAACCGCCTCACTGCCCCTCCCCCCCCATGGGTACCTAAAAGCAACATTTGCATTTGAGCAACTTGGTTCTTAGATACTAATAGCATTCTCCATATCTGTGTGATAAATATCTCTGATGTCCCCTAGCAGATTCACCTGAAGACTGAACAAGCGCCTCTTGCTCTAAATCCCATTCTGGTGTGAGTGGGGTATGTGTGCATCTGTGTTCACCTGGTTGGGTGCACACTCATGTGTATAGGTGTGTGTGTGTGCGTGTGTGTGTGTGTGTGTGTGTGTGTGAGCCAGAGGCTGGTGTCAGGCATTGTCTTCTTTCATTCTCCACTTTGTTTTTTTTGAGACGGATTCTCTCGCTGAGCCTGGGGCTCACTGATTTGGTTAGATTGGCCAGCCAACAAGAACCAGGCATCCTTCAGTCTCTGCCTCCCCAAAGTTGGGAATTACTGGTATGTGCCTGGCTTTCAATATCGGTACTGGCCATCAAACTAAAGTGGCCACTCTTGCATGGCAAGCCCTGGCACAGTGGAGTCATCTCCCCTGCTACCTAAGCTGTTACTGTTGTTCAGGATTTCTAAAGTAAACCTGAGCCTGAGATGTCTGAATGACTTGTTGATTGCTGACTAAACAAGTGCTGTTCTCATTTCATAAATCAGGATCATTGAAAATGATCCTGATTTAAAAAACAAAACAAAAACAAAACAATCACGTAGTCAGCAGGAATGACGTTCAAATCTATTTCCTTTTACTCTTAGGAAAATTTCTTTCTTCTGAAAGGACTAAGATGATTCTTGTCTTGCCAGCTGCACAGAAGAAAAGAATTCTGGGAAAGGAAATGTAAGCAAGAGGGACTGCTTGGCTTCTGCAGGGAGAACACAATTCTAGGGTAGGGCCCCTGACTTCAGTCAATTTTCCCTCCACAGCACAGCTTGGGACCCATCATCCACATTTGCCCTGGCCTTTACAGTTAGTGGGCGTTGTCCTTTGTTGATCTCTGCCTCTTTCACTCACCATCCATCTCTCTTCATTGCCCGTAAGCTGCATGCTAGTCTGTAGCATTGCAGCCCTTGTAGCCCTTGTCCAGCTGTGTGGGTCCTGGCCAGGGATGAAATGGACAACGGTCCCTAGCATTTCCATCCACTCCAGCCTCATTTGTGGATACCTGGCACAGACAGACAGCCGTTCTCTGCTCTCTTCCTGGTTCCTGGCAGGTGTATATGCTTAGGGGAAGAACACGGGGGGGGGGGGGTTCTCTTGTTATTTCGTATGCTTCTTCAGTCACTCTGGCTCTCTACCAGCACCCCCCCACCCCTGCTTACGAAGGCAGGTAGGGACTGATGGAGCATCTACATTCTTCTGCCTCCATCACTTCTTCAGCCCAGTGAGGTGAGCTCAGCCTCCTGCTGGCTCTCAGCTTCTCCTTCACACAGAACACTGAGGTAAGCAACACTAAAGTCAGGGAAGGAGAGAGTCTTGCTGAGGGTCACGCAGCAGCTAGTGAATGGCATAGCCAGAAGGAAAACCTGACCCTCAAGCTTCATGTTTTCACACCAGAAACCATCCACCACTTGTCTCAAAGTCAGGAGACACTCACAGTCCGTCACTTCTCCCATGAGCCAATGTGCTAGGAAATGACCTTGCTTCCTCTGTGCTCAGTAAATGAAAGCCTTCAGTGCCGGAAAACTTACAGCACCCTTGAGCTTTTAGCAAATGATTTCATGAAACTGCATCCTTTCATAAGATAGAACCATTGTCCTCTAAGCACAGAAAAGGGCGCTGTGGAAGAGACAGGAGCCTCCCTACTCCACCAACAGCCATGGACATCTGGTGAGAGTTAACCTACCCTTTCACCTTCCTGTCACTCCTGGCAGGCCAGCGGCCCCATGCCCTGCAGACCCCACCTCCTGGATTTCTGGACACAGAGGCTCTTTTCCCACTAAGGAAACACTGGCCACTCCAAATGTTCAATTAGACTATATTTCATCTCCATATCCCTTCTGGAGCCAGGAGCCAGGAGCCAGGAGCCAGGAGCCAGGAGCCAGGAGCCAGGAGCCAGGAGCCAGGAGCCAGGAGCCAGGAGCCAGGAGCCAGGAGCCAGGAGCCAGGAGCCAGGAGCCAGGAGCCAGGAGCCAGGAGCCAGGGAGTCTCCAGCTCAGATGTGCCAGGAAGATGCTCATGGGGTGTGTCAGGTCAGATGCAGTCCACTTAGTATTGAAAAGGTTTGGAGGGTGCATTCCTGGAGAAGTGGAGGCAGCAGGCCCTCCAGGGAGGTGACATTATTCAGGGGTGTCTTGCATAATCACTCAGGATTATATTTGCTTCCCCTCCTTTAGCAGTGGGTTTAGACTTGTGGGCTACTGATTTTGTTCTGTGGGTCTCCTATAAGAAACAACACCCCCCCTCCAAATGATACACCAATCCTGATGATTTTCTTTCTTTTCCTGTTGCCGATAAAACAGCTGGACACAAGCAACTTAAGGGGGAAAAAGATCTAATTTAGCTTATGCTTTAAAGATATAGTTCATCATTCCGAAGAAGTCAAGACAGGAGTTTAAAGCAATTGAGCATATTACATTCACAATTGAGAAGCAGGGAACAAGCTGATCATGGTGGTGCCTGCTTCTAATCCCAGCAGTCAGGGGGCAGAGGCAGATGGATCTCTGTGCATTCTCAGATAGCTTGATATATACAGGTCTACCTACTGAAACACTGTCTCATATAAATAAATAAATAAATAAATAAGTAAATAAATAATAAAAAGAAAGCAAAAGAAAAACTGGAGAACAATGGATGCTGGCTTATGCTTAGTTCTCTTTCCTCTTTGTATGCGGCCAGGATCCCAACCTGGGGAATGGCACCACCAATGGTGGACATTCTCACTTCAGTCAATCTAATCAAGATAATCCCCTATAGGCATGATGATAAGCCAATTTAGGTAATCCCTCATAGGTGTGTCTTGAGGCTTGTCTCCTAGGTGATCCTAGATTCTGTACACTTTGTAACACTATCATGACTGGTTACCCAATAATCTTTCAATGGTGTACATATACACATGATGCAGTCAAAACACCCATGAATATAAACAAATAAGAAAATGTGATCCACTTTGGGATATGATCACATGAGTTTTTTTTTTTTTCCCTTGTTCAGGTCAACCCCACGCCCCGCTCACTCCCGCCCGCTTCGCTCGCTCAGGCCATCCCCACTCGCTCCCAGCCGCCCCCGTACGGCCTCCGCTTGTTCCAGCCGGCCCCTCTGCTCGCTCTGGACAGCCTCGCCTGCTCCGGTTGGTCTCTCCCGTTCAAGGATTCATTTCTTATTATTCTTCATAAGTACGCTATAGCTGACTTCAGACGCACCAGAGGAGGGCGTCAGATCTTGTTATGGGAGGTTGTAAGCCACCATGTGGTTGCTGGGATTTGAACTCCTCACCTTCTGAAGAGCAGTCGGGTGCTCTAACCCGCTGAGCCATCTCACCAACCCCCCACATGAGTTTTTTTTTTTTTTTTTTAATGGTTTTCTCATTTTCTCTTCAAATTGGCATAGAAGTCTCTTCCTAAAGAATAGGTACTTAATTTTTGGGGGGGAGGGTTCGAGACAGGGTTTCTCTGTATAGCCCTGGCTGTCCTGGAACTCACTCTGTAGACCAGGCTGGCCTCAAACTCAGAAATCCACCTGCCTCTGCCTCCGGAGTGCTGGGATTAAAGGCGTGCACCACCACGCCCGGCCGGGTACTTAATTTTTAACTTGAAAGCATCTTTTCTCTATGTTTTCCTCTCCATTGACTGTTGGTTCTCTCTCTCTCTCTCTCTCTCTCTCTCTCTCTCTCTCATCTGTTTACTGAAATTAAAAATAAGGGAAAGACTTCTTCATTCTTTTTAAAACGATTTAAAAAAACTTTTTAGTGAGGTCAACACTGTGTACCCCAGTCCCACTCATCTTCCCGTCCCTTCCTTCCTAGGCGTCTGTGCTGTTTGCCTGCCTGTTTAGTACCTCACTCATATTTGTGTATTCTCTGTGCTGAGCCTGTTCTGTGTTTTCCCAGCACCTGGCTGATGGCTCCAATTTCATACCAGTCCCTTGTGATGTGAGCCTGTCTGAAGCATACAGTCTGCTTACTAGCTGTACTGGCTAGTTTTTGTGTCAACTTGACACAGCTGGGTTATCACAGAGAAAGGAGCTTCAGTTGGGGAAGTGCCTCCATGAGATCCAGCTGTGGGGTATTTTCTCAGTTAGTGATCAAGGGGGAAAGGCCCCTTGTGGATGGGATCATCTCTGGGCTGGCAGTCTTGGGTTCTATAAGAGAGCAGGCTGAGCAAGCCAGGAGAAGCAAGCCAGTAAAGAACATCCCTCCATGGCCTCTGCATCAGCTCCTGCTTCCTGACCTGCTTGAGTTCCAGTCCTGACTTCCTTGGTGATGAACAGCAGTGTGGAAGTCTAAGCTGAATAAACCCTTTCCTCCCCAACTGCTTCTTGGTCATGATGTTTCTGCAGGAGTAGAAACCCTGACCAAGACACTAGCATTTTCTGTCTCCCAAACCATCTTTTTCAAGAAGCATCTCACCCAGCAGCCAAGCGGATGCCGTCAAGTGGCCATACTCATTGGAGGTTGTCCTATAGGCTCCCAAGCTACTGCCCCAGGACAGACACTTACTTAAGACCCAGCAAGTTATGCTGTGTTGAGGAGCCTGAGGACTAAAAATACAGCAGACAATGGACAGAGAAGTAAGGATCCCCTTAGGACAGTGGTTCTCAACCTTCCCAATGCTGTGACCCTTTAATACAGTGCCTCATGTTGTGGGGACCCTCAAGTTATTTCGTTGCTACTTCATAACTGTACCGCTACTGTTATGACTTGAACTGTAAGTTATCTGATATGTGACCTTCAAAGGGGTTGTGATCCACGGGTGGAAAGACAATGACAGAGAGAGAGAGAGAGAGAGAGAGAGAGAGAGAGAGAGAGACATGGATTTGTCACGAGGCATCCACTAACTCTAGTTCAGTGCTCTAAACCAGTCTCTTCCTCTTTGTAACTAGGCATTTCTCACCCAAAAGTGGGGGTAGGGAGATATGTGGTGTTCAGCCAACACTTGTGCTTCTCTGTGTTGCCAAGGTTCTTGGTGACAGCTGTGAGGTGGAAGGAGATAGAGAAGACAGAGACAGCTTGCTGGCTGATTTTTGCTCCCTTCTCAGCCACACAGTGGATAAAAGAAAAACTGCATGTGCCGTTCAGATAGCCACAGGTAGAAGACGTTTGATTTCTCTCTCTCTCTCTCTCTCTCTCTTTCTGGAACTGACTTCCTTTTACAATTTTCTATGATAAAATACTTCTCATGGTTTGCATTAAAAGAGGAACAAATAAAAACACCTTTTACTATTAAAAAAGACTTTACATGGGGGCAAAGAGAGGAAAAAGAAACATCATGAATAGCTGTTGTGATTGAGTAGGATATACGTTCCTATGCCATGTGTGTTTTCTTAGTCAGTGGATATTAACAGCTATTCCGTCTCACAGCTATTCAATAAGGCTCTGAGAAGTACTCTGACGTTTTATAACGATTCACCATGTGTCAGAAGTTTATACGTTACCAATCAAGCACCATTTACTTTCTCTCTTTGGTATTGAATCGGAGCTTATCTTGATTTAATAATGCTAACTAAATGTTGGTACTCAGTAGGAGGGACTGCAGAGTTTGAGAAATCCGGTGTGCTTGCCTCAGAGAGCAACACGTGGGAAACTGAGTAGAGCTGCAGAGTGAAATGAGTGTGAAAAAAATCCAACCAAAGCCTTTGGCTTTTGAGGAGGTTCGTGGACAGATAAAATAACATAGATAAAACCGTATCTATTTCAGTGGTCTCTTACTTATACATATTTTATAAGAATTGTATCAAACTACTTTAATTTTGAAATGTACAAGTGTTGTGCCCTGAGTCCACAGGAAACCCAGACGAGCCCAAGAATTGGGAAATCTGCTGCAACTGGCAAAAGAGTCTTTTATCATTTCAAGTTTGAACTCACCACGTGAATGCTGGCAAGTGACCCTGAGTCCAGAAAACACTGGTTTTATATACAGTATAGTTAGAAAAATTTAGTAGAGGGCTGTAATCATTTGGTGGAATGGTACTGGAGCAGGATTGGGGGTGGGGATTAATGGGTATCTGTTCAGGGAGAAATTTTCTGGGCAGATGTAACTGTCTGTGACCTGCCCTCTGATCTCCCTTGAGCTTGTTACTTCTCTATGGTCTCAGGGACAGGCACCTGGACAGTTCTGCTGCTTATCAGGAGGAGGGTTGGTTTTTGGAAGCACAATGGCGGAGAGGATTTCTCGAGCTGTCTCTTCAGAATGTCCTCATTAAGGGGGAGTTTTATGGGTCATGCCATTCTAACACTAGGGGAGGGGGAGGGAGCCCCCCGGAGGGATCCCCCCCCAAGAGGATGCAGCACTGAAACCAGCTGTCTGCATATGGTGCTGGCAGCAGGCTGGAGGGACACTGGGAGCTTCTGGCAGGGTGTTGGGGAGCCGGGAACGCAGAGGCAAACTGTCCAACACTGACGTCTCTCTAGTATCAGTAATCCGGGGGTCACAACTCGACAGGAGAGCAGACGAAAGATGGATAGCACTAACAATATCTCCCAGAGCAGGAAGCAGGAAATTAAGGGACGTAGTTCATGCAGTGGTTAGTTAGAATGAATGGTTAGTGTGTGTCTCCTCACGGATTCCCCACTCTCACTAAGCTGCCACTTCCCTCCTCTTCCACCTCACCAACACAATATATAAAAAATTTAAATGTTAGCCTGGATCAGTATTAAATTTATACTGATTCTTTTCCTGGGAAGATAATTGGTATAAATACTGTTTTCAAAATGCTATTCATAAAAACCTCATATTGTAAATATTTAACATATTGCCCCTCTGCTTGGAAACTTGAATCATTGGGCTCCCCAGCGGTAGAATTACAGCTGCATGTTCATGCTAGACTAAATTATTCCCACCCCCCTTGAAGACAAGATCTCTCTCACAAAGTTTGGTCTGGCCTTGAACTCACTTTGTAGATGAGAATGGCCTTGAGCTCCTTATTGCCTTGCCTACTCAAGCCCTGGGATTACAGGTATATACCACCATATCTGCTGTCATACACCTTTAAAAATTGTTTTAGTTTGGGAATTTTTTTTTTTTTTTGGTTTTTCGAGACAGGGTTTCTCTGTGTAGCCCTGGCTGTCCTGGAACACACTTTGTAGACCAGGCTGGCCTCGAACTCAGAAATCCGCCTGCCTCAGATGCCCAGTTATCTATCTGGTGGCGCACGCCTTTAGTCCCAGCACTTGGGAGGCAGAGGCAGGCGGATTTCTGAGTTCGAGGCCAGCCTGGTTTACAAAGTGAGTTCAATGACAGCCAGGGCTACACAGAGAAACCCTGTCTCGAAAAACCAAAAAAAAAAAAAAATAGTTTTAGTTAATATTGAAAGATTGATAGTAATCTAATTATTGTACAAATAACCAATATGAAATTGTTTAAAGCAAATATTAAATAATTTATTTTAATTTCTTTTTGAGGAGTATTATAGACTTTTATTTGATTCTTCCATTTTTCCTTTTTATCTCTCTTTATTCGGGGCCAGCATATTAATTAGAAAAGATACTCAGATGTCTCCACATCCTCTGTTTACTCTCTGTCACTAAAAGCAGTGGTCGACTGGCCATGCCTCAGTTTCTCCAGATCTCATATGCCTTGGAAAGTTCTTGTGAAGGTCAGATGTCACCACTAGAGCTTTGGGCAGGATCAGGATCCTTCCTTTCCTACCTCACTTGCATTGGCAAACAGGATGAGAAAAGGCCCAGAATTCACTTCTCCAATGCTGTGGGATAGGTAGCAAGAGTTGAGAATTGCTCCTGTTTGAGGTTGTGAGGGAAAGGCTGTGTCTAGCATGTACAAGATCCTAGGCTTTCCGATAAACTACCCACTATTTATTTGTACCCTTGTAAACATTACTGGCTACACACACACACACACACACACACACACACACACACACCCTGTTGATCATCCATACTATCAGGTGACCCGTGGCTCTCTCCATATTAGTCATAAAGAAATTTAGTTTCTGAGTTTCAAAGACATGTTGGTATGTATTAAAGTTAAAACGGGAACAAGCAATTTGCAGCCTGAGCCGTCTGAGTGGCTCTTAAAGAAACCTTCCAGAGACAGCAGCAGTTCAGCATGACACGTATGATAAAGGAAGGACATCACTTCCCTGGCATGTTCATCGATTCATTTCCTCTCTTGGCTATTTAATTCTGCAGAGAATATAAAACCTCTCTCCCACAGCCATGAGCTATAACAGGTTTTGGCAAGCATAACTCAAAGTGGTTTTAATTAAGCATTATAACGTATTTTGTTTTTGAACACAAACTGTGACCTTCCACTAGCAAAGTCAGGGGACAAGAGGACTCCAGGGAGGCAGGTGCACACATTCAAAGTCTGGCTTTAAACGAGAACAGCTTGTCCTTTAAAAGTCTAGTTCTGGGAGGTTACATCTAATTCTCAGGGGGGGGTGGTGTGCCTTAACAGAAAAAAACTATCTTCTTTGTGGCTTTTTGGCTTGTGTAAAAGCAGAAAACATCAGATGTGGAAAATGTGATGTCTTTGTGTCACTGGCTCTGAGGCATCCTCCTGGGAATTGCACACACTGTGGGTTATCTGTGGATAAGACTCAAAGCCAGCCGGCTCCTAATAAATCTAATCTAGCTACTCTACTGTGCATCTAGCCTGTGTCAGAGAACTCAGATGATTTTAATACCTGCAACAGCAGGACTGAATTTAAAAGGTAAATCTGCTAAAAAACAAAGCCAGACTCCAACAACACAGTACAGTTCAAATTAAGTAGGTTTTTTTTTTTTTTTTTTTGGTTTTTCAAGACAGGGTTTCTCTGAATAGCCCTGGCTGTCCTGGAACTCACTCTGTAGACCAGGCTGGCCTCAAACTCAGAAATCCGCCTGCCTCTGCCTCCCAAGTGCTGGGATTAAAGGCGTGCGCCACCACGCCCGGCAAGTAGTTTTTTTTAAATTTTATTTAGTTGTGTATGGCAGTTGTCTCTCCACTTCTGGAATTCTGCCACACTCTTGTTGCAGCAATACTGGTAGTTCTGGGTCTTTAGTTGCTTCTCCGACTGAGTTCAGACCGTCTTTCCTTCTGGTCTGTATTGATGTGTGTCCCATGCTCTTTTCTAATGCCCATGCATTTCTCATGATATCTAAAGATGACTTGGGGAATTCACCTTTGGTCACCAGCCTCTGAGATAGCCCTTAAAGATCCCATGCCACCCTGCTTCCAGTACCTGTGCCCACTGTAAGTCACCTCCCACAACACACCAGGGCTGGGCAGCACAGCAGACATCAGACATCACTGGCAGGAGCGATGGTGTGCCACTCTGTGATGGGGATGCAAGAGGCTGAGGCTTCTTCATCGAGCTTCAGGCCTTTCTCCTCCTGTTTGGTAAGTTGTACATGGAGGGACCTGTCTGGCAATAAAGCAACAATATACCATTGCCAGTGAGCTTGGACGTGGGTGGGTTCTGCAATCCAGATACCCTGACTGTAACCTCATAAGAGACCCCAAGCCAGAGCCATCTAATATAAGCCATTCCAGAATCTACAGGAGCTAGTTATTTTAATTAGCTAAGTTTTTTTTTTTTAAAGATTTATTATGTGTACAGTGTTCTGCCTGCTTGTGCACCCGATGGCCACAAGAGGGCACCAGATCTCATTACAGATGGTTTGAGCCACCATGTAGTTGCTGGTAATTGAACTCAGGACCTTTGGAAGAGCAGTAAGAGCTCTTAATCACTGAGCCATCTCTCCAGCCCTAACTAAGTTTTGAAATCTACAGTAGGTAGAAATATATTGTCGATTCTTCTGTCATTAACCACAGCCTCCACATTTAATTTCAAGGTTGGAATTCCTCTTTGCCCTGTAATCCTGGCTTTGTGACTGCCAGGATAGTGCTGCCCAGATCATTTATTTTTCTAATCACTACCCATTCCCAACAGCTCTACTTAACCATTTCCAAATCCTCTCCTCCTTCAAAGTATCCTACCTACACCCTTTGTTACCAATGAAATGGCTGGGGGCCTTTTTATTGGTTCCTGGATAGAAATCGTGCAATGCAGTAAGGGGCTCTTCAGTTCAGGATCTGTGGTGATAGACAACACAAATGATAGCAACAGACAGATGGGAACAGCAGCAGGTTGTGTTGTGTAGCTCTGGGGTCAGAGATCCTATGTCTTGGGGTGAGGAGTGTTCTTAGGAAATTGGAACTTTCCATCTCTTGATAGCAGCTGGCATTATAGTTCCATGGTCTACTGTGTCTTGGCTGGTAAAGTGGTCATAGCTGCAGCAGCTTTTTTCAATCCCTGGGCCACTGCAGTCTTCTTACACTGATTCCCATTGGCCCTGCTGCTTGTTGCTGTTGCTTCTCCATTGCTCTATTCCCCTGCTGGGCGTACAGCTCTCTCTCTGCCACTATCAAGGCCACCGGCAGTTCCCACAGATGTCTCTCTCTCTGCCACTATCAAGGCCACCGGAAGTTCCCACAGATGTCTGTCTTCTGCAGCTGTCAAAGCTAGATCTACTTTTCTCTCCACTGCTTCTATGGCTCAGCTGATGGCCATTTGCTGTCTTCAGTGCCACGCTTCTTTCTTCATCTTTCAGCTCAACCTACTCTGCTAAAGGCATCCAGGAAAAGGGGACATACGAGAAGCCTTTGGGGGAATCTAATGTTGCCTGGGGCAGCTTGGGGCAAGGGTAAAAGATGTCCTGCACACACCCTTCACCCTAGGCTCTCTAAATACTCTGTAGATTTCAACTCAGACTGGTTTTGGCTTAGCACAGACCTTTCTTCTGTGTCCTTGAGATGGCGACAAATGGCTCTCAGTGTTTCCTATGCTTGTCTTATCCCTCAACTAAGTTGCAAGCCACTGTGATCCTTATATGTTGTGACAGATACTTCTCTGCTCTTCTGTACATTACCCACAGCATGGTACTATGCCTTGTACTTCCTGCTCCTTATCTGTTTTGACCTCACGGTGCCCCTGCAAGGCAGATGTTTTTACCTCCAGTGTTTTGGTAATGAAGCTGAGATTCAGAAATAACAAGAATTGCCCCAAGTTACATACTTAGGAAACCATCAGAAGTGGAGGCCTTTGGCCCAAGTTTGTCCTCTTTCTCCTGCGCCATGTTCTTGCCTTGTCCATAGTCCTCCTCTTGGGGTGCACTCAGGTGGTCGTTACTGCCTCCTGAGCATCAGGCTTCACTTCGTATATGTGACAAAGTGACAGATGTGAGTGAAGAAAATGAAAAAGAAGGGCTGTAAATAGAAGTAATTATTACAGGGCTACTACATAATTTTTAAAAAAAGGGTATAAGAGATCATTTATTTTGAAGCCAAATATAAGTGACAGGGCCAGCAATACAGACTTGAGTTATTCCAAACCCAAGGTCCCTACTACATTAAAAATTATTATTTGTACATATGTATGTTTTTGTGTGAGTATATACCATGTGTGTTGTGTTTTATAAAAGCCAGGGATATGTTTGGTAGAGGCACAGTATGGTGCGGTGGGAGGGGGGCCTCAGCAGGCCCATACTGAGGCATCCCTTCCCCCTGAGGTGCCAACCATAAAATGGGTCTAGTATAGAATAGACTTTATTTAGGGGCATGGAAAGGGGAGTTTAGAAGAGAATAGAGGCAGAGAAAGGAGAAAGAGAGGGGTCAGAGAAGGAGAGGGGGGAGAGAGAGGAGAGGAGTGGAGGGGAGGGGAGGGGAGGGAAGAGAGGAGAGGAGAGGAGAGGAGAGGAGAGGAGAGGAGAGGAAGATGAGAGAGACTTTCTATATAGATCAGGTTAACCTCACACTCTCAGTGCTGCCCAGGCGGGAAGAACAAATTATAATCTAGATGTCATATATTAATTAAAATTACAGAGGTTAGTTTATAGTCCAATCTCTAAACAGTCCCTGTTGTCTCCATCACAACTTGGGTAGAGTCAGCCTAGCTGTCAGGCCCAGAAGATGAAAAGCTTTTTCCTGTGGAGAAAGAACGTGGGAGAAATGACTCACCTTGTCATAGGCAATATGGAACATTTAACTCTCTGGGTGTCCTCTGTCCACAGTTTAGGGCAAGCCCCGGCAGCAGGCAAGGCAATGCAGTGGTTTTTCTCAGTGGTTATCATACCACAATCTAGGTAGTGTCTTGTTGCTGTGCCCATATATTCCCAGAGATGTTAGGAGCGTCACTGTGAGGATTTGGGAGTCTCTGTCATAATAAGCTTAAATATTTAACATTACATTTAGCAGATTTCTGATAAGATTGAGAGCGGGTATCTATTAAGCATATCTGAGTTAAACGATCTGTGTTTGTTTTTAATTACTTGTCCTAGATTGTATCTAGCAAACAAAGAGGGTATATTATAACCTAATGATAGTAGCAAAAATAAGGCTAAAAATATCTTTAAGGCAGTGATTTTTAACATTTTTATTGTTCAATAAATTAACAATATTAAAATATTAAATTAAATATTAAAATTATTTACCAAGCCAGGATAGAAAGCATATGAAAACCTTATCTTAAAAGTGACTTTGGAGACCTTAAGTCAGATTGCTTGATAGAAAGAAGGTAGTGAGGCAGGAGCTGCCCAAAACAAAGATGGTGGATAGTCATGAGATTGCCTTTAACTAAGATTGTGCTGAAGCTACATTCAGCCAGGTGACCGCCCTTAGCTAAGATGGCACTGAAGTGACAGTTTATGAAAACCTTATCTGCCCATAACAAAGATGGCAGATAGTCATGAGACTGCCTTTAACCAAGATGGTGCTGAAGCTATAGACAGCCATGTGACCACCCTTAGCTAAGATGGCACTGAAGTGATACCTCCTCCTGTGGGGGAAAGTCAGGTGTTATACCTTAGAATGGATCAGCAGAAGGTTGCTATATATCAGCAGAGACAGACACATTTTGTTTTATTTTCTTTTAAACGATTCGATAAGTGGCCATTAAGAGTAATTATCTATTGGGTATTGGGGCCAAATTTAGCCTGTGAATTTGGAAGCCTTTACAGTAGTAAGCCTGTAAGTAGGGTGAAGACATTCCCTTTGAGTGATAGAGGCATCCCAATGGGGAGCCTGGGGGTACAGAAGAAGGTGAGAGTTGAAGCTACTAATATCATCACTTTCTGCATCCCCAGGATAAATCATAGCTAATAATGAGCAGCCAGGTGAGATTTACAAGGTCTTCACGCGATAGTGGATGAGCTGTAGACTAGCGCACAAGTTGTGGGGCCATAACCCAAGAGAGAATGGTTTACCTGGGCCTAGGATATTCCAGCAGTGTGAGAGAGAAACCAAGAGAGAAACTGTCTCTGAAACCATCTCGAGGAGACAGAGTGAGTTCACTCAAGGGTAGAGGTCCTAAAACAAGACTGTGGATAGAGGAAGCTTACCAATTCGCAGGCTTTTGGATGGAGAGTTCTAGCGACCCAATGGCTGGAAAGTCATGTGGTGGTGGGAAATATGAACCCGTGCTGAGTTTGTAAATCTGAGTCTTGGGAAATGTGAACCTTCGAGTTTCTAAATCTGAGTCATGCTACCAAATGTTGTGTTTTATAAAAAGCAGGATGTTTTGTAGAACATGGTATGGTGAGGTGGGAGGGGTGCCTTGGTGGGCCCATGCTGAGACATCCCTTCCCCTTAAGGTACCAGCCATATGACAGGTCTAGTATAGACTATAGTTTATTTAGGGCATGGGAACGGGAGTTGAGAAGGATGTATACACATACACACACACACACACACACACACACACACACACACACACACACACGAGAGGAGAGAGAGGAGACACACACAACAGCTGGGAAATGAACTCAGATCCTGTAGGAAGTGCAGCAAGTACTCCTAACCACTGAGCTGTCTCTCTAGCCCCAGGCTATTACATTTTTTAAGATGGAAAAAATCTTAATGTGTTTATATGCTAGGAGAAAGGAGCCAGTAGGGCAGATCTAGCAATAACAGTGGCCGGTATTTATTAGGCATATCCCTGTGCCAGGAGCCATGTAGACACTACCAGGATCACCTCCCTAAGCTTCCACAACATAGTCATCACTACATCTTAATATTCCCATAATACTTTACAGATGAAGGAGTTAGCCTTTGTCCAAGGTTATACAATGAGCAGTGGCTTACAAACAGGAGTCTGAAAGACCATGACCCCAAATGCAAAGGCACAGACTCTTTTCTTGAGTGGAAGCCAAGCCTGTTTATGAGCATCCAGTAAATAAATACATATATATGTGTATATACACCCATGTCAAAACTGGCAAAAGTGAGATGGAATAGCTCTGACTAGTCCAAATTCTTTTTTAACTGACTGTAAAAATTATTTCTAAAAAACTTTTATATATTTTGACCATATTCTTTCCCCTCTTCCATAAATCCCCTAAGATTCTACCCAATTCATATTTTGTTTAAAAACAGACAAACAAGCAAAAAAAAAAAAAAAAAAAAAAAAAAAAAAAAAAAAAAAAAAAAAAAAAAAAAAAAAAAAAAAAAAAAAAAAGAAGAACAATGAAAAGGACACAGTAAAACATGAAGTCTACTTTGTGTTGGCCGACTACTCCTGAGCATGGGCCCTGCACAAGAGGGTGGTTGACATACTCAATGACATTCCATTGAAGAAAACTGACTTTCCCTCTCCCACCAGGTATCTGCTGCAAATAGCTTCATGGTTAGGGGTGGGACTTTGTGCCTTCTCTGCTGGGATTTTGTGCAGGTCTTGTATATGGTGACTCAGTCTCTGTGAGTTCATGTGTGCATTAGCCCTGTTGTGTGTGGGGAGGCATTGTTTCCTTGGAGCCATCTAGCACCTCTTGCTTTTACAATCTTTCTGCCTCCTTTTTCACCTAGGTCCCTGAGCCCTGAGGGGAGGGGCTTAGTAATGAAAGAGTAGTACGTAACCAAAGACAAAATAGAGTCCCTTGTGTCAGGGGGGAAAGTGAATCTGGCTCTAGGTACGGGGGCAAGCCTTTCCTGGAACAATCACAGAATAGCCAACGCCCTCTGAATATCTCTGTGAAATGTCTCAATGCCCCAGGAGGTTGCCTAAGGTAGCACATGACTTAATTGTTAGGTAGAT
>LR753658.1:0-65000 GCA_902729485.2 Mus minutoides
TGTGTGTGTGTGTGTGTGTGTGTGTGTGTGTGTGTGTGTGTGAATTCTCTTCAGAAGTTACAGGAAAGTATACCATTTTCTCAAACCTCCTTCACTAATTTCAGTTGCAGAATCTAAATAAAGACAAAGCAGAAAACATTAAATAACTTGGAGCCTCTTGGGCTAGAAACTACTCAGTTTTTCCTTTCCTTTCCTTTCCTTTCCTTTCCTTTCCTTTCCTTTCCTTTCCTTTCCTTTCCTTTCCTTTCCTTTCCTTTCCTTTCCTTTCCTTTCCTTTCCTTTCCTTTCCTTTCCTTCCTTTCCTTCCCTTCCCTTCCCTTCCCTTCCCTTCCCTTCCCTTCCCTTCCCTTCCCTTCCCTTCCCTTCCCTTTCCTTTCCTTTCCTTCTTTCCCTTTCTTCTCTTTTTCTTTCTTTTTTGTTTGTTTAGTATATAACTTTTAAAAATTTTTTATTGATTCTTTGTGAGTTTCTCATCATACACTGTCAGGCCTACTCATCTCCCTAGTCCCTCTTTATTTTTATTAGATATTTTCTCCATTTACATTTCAAATGCTATCACAAAAGTCCCCTATATTCTCCCCCTGCCCTGTTCCCCTACCCACTCACTCTTACTTCTTGGCCCTGGCATTCTCCTATACTGGGGCATATAAAGTTTGCTAGACCAAGGGGCCTCTCTTCCCATTGATGGCTGACTAGGCCATCTTCTGCTACATATGCAGCTGGAGACACAAGCTCTGTGGCTGCTGATTAGTTCATATTGTTGTTCCACCTATAGGGTTACAGACCCCTTTCGCTCTTGGTACTTTCTCTAGCTCCTATATTGGGGGCCCTGTGTTCCATCTTATAGATGACTGTGAGCATCCACTGGCAAAGCCTCACAGGAGACTTTTATATCAGGGTCTTTTCAGCAAAATCTTGCTGGCGTATGCAATAGTGTTATGTTTGGTGGCTAATTATGTGATGGAACCCTGGGTGGGGCAGTCTCTGGATGGTTCATCCTTTCATCTTAGTTTCAAACTTGGTCTCTACAACTCCTTCCATGGATATTTTATTCCCTATTCTAGGAGGAATGAAGTATCCACGTGTTGGTATTCCTTCTTGATTTTCTTATGTTTTGGGAGTTCTGTCTTGAGTATTCTAGGTTTCTGGGCTAATATCAACTTATCTGTTAGTGCATATCAAGTGACTTCTTTTGTAATTGGGTTTCCTCACTCAAGATGATATCCTCCAGATACATCCATCTGCCCAAGAGTTTCATAAATCCATTGTTTTTAATAGCTGAGTTGTACTCTATTGTGTAAATGTACCATATTCTGTATACATTCTCCTTTGAGAGAGATCTGGGTTCTTTCCAGCTTCTGGCTATTATAAATAGGGCGGCTATGTACATAGTGGAGCATGTACACCCTAAAAACTTGCATCCCCACTCCCCAAATTAAACAAAATGAAATAAAACACACAAAGAGACCAAAACCAAACAAAACAAAGTATAAAAATTCTCATCATGGAATCTGTAATGTATCACAGTATGTCCAACAGTATACGCCCCTCTCTCACATCTTCACTTGCAAGTGTTCATTTCAATGACTCATTGGTTTGGGTTGAGGTCTCTCTGGATTCAATGACACCATCAGTATTGAATAATCACCGAGATTCCTATTGGTCATCCTGTCATGGTCCTGTGTCAAGGAGGTCCTACAGTTTTGGATACTCAGGACTGGCTCTTTCACACATCCCAATAGTTCATAGATGATTTAGATTTTGGGGTTGGAATTCTCAACGTCCTGAATCTGGGCCTGCTGAGTGGTCAGCCTACTGGTTCTCCCTATGAGAGATTACTCTCCAGTACTGTTCCAACGAGCACACCCAATGCTGCCATTTTTAGAAGGCAGGGTCAGCTACCTGCTCTTGTGTCCTTGGGGCTAGCTCACCTGTGCCCCTTTCATCAGGATCAACCCCAATGTGATGCCCAGGTAAGGTACAGGGCCCACTCTCCTGAGTGCTGTAGCCACTGAGGTTCAGGGATAGTTCTCCTGCTTCCATGATCTAGTGCCAACTTTCCAGAATGCTGGAGATGGTAAGGGCTGGGAGATGGGGTATATCAACTCTTCCCCATCATTACACCATGGTAGATAAGTGACTGGGTCTCCTCTCTGGTGCTCAGGGATTAAAGCTAGCTTACATGCACCCAGCCACTTGGACCAACATATTAATGCTGCCCAAGAGAGGAGCAGGACCAACTTTACCAATCACTACTACAACTAGTGTGGGCAGGGACAGATCTCCTGTTCTCATGACCCCTTGGGAAGGAATTCATCTTGGATTTGGACAACCTCCTGGCAAAGGAATGGTGGGGCCAGCACTCCTATTCTATGTCTACCATAGCGGCTGTCTCATGTGTGCCCCACCACCACAGCCAGCTCTGTTGTCCTGTCCTGGCAAGATGCAAGACTGGGTCTCCTGAGTGCTGCTGTGGCTGGTGAGGGGTAGGGACAGTTTTCCAGAGCACTGCAGCCATTAAGGGGCCAGTCCAGTTCTGTTCAGATTCTGGACTTCAATGTGGTTACTGGTGGCTGCTCAGACCAGTAACTTCTGTGATTGCTAATGGTAATACACACCACGGATATTGTCAGGGACACCTGTGGCAGCATAACCACAGACCTATACATGGTTTTCAGTGGCAGCAAGGGTTAGAATGTCACCATGGCCTCAGGTGGAGGGGCTGGCTACTCACAACAGGCTATTACCCTCCATCCCTGTGTTTCCAATTCCATCTTTCTTCATAGTGCTCAAACTGTTCCATTTCTATTTCTCCCCGACCTATCTGCCACATACATGTACAGTGTAGTGGCTTCCACTTCAGGTGGGCCATAGGGCTGGTTGGTCACTGTGTGACCCCCTCTGTCTGCACTGTGTGGCATAAGGCTAGTATTTATAGCCTGCTCACCTATGTGTAAGATAGGTCTCTTTTTAATGAAAATCCAATTAACTTAACCATGATAGTACCCCTATAAAGGCTAGAAGACCACAGTCCAACTGTTCAAAATAGCTACCATAACCTCAATGATAAGTAAACCATACCTCTTCATTTGACATATGGCCCTTACCTCTTGAAATAATTTTATTATGTTCTTAGTTTCCCATAGACTCTTTACTCTTTTTTATTTTAATTAAAGCCACATATTGTTCAAGTACATTAGGGAAATGGAGTTTGACAGGAAATGGACCATGTGTTGTTGCAGATGGCTTTTTCTTGAGACTCAACTAGCTCTCTTTTCTTTAGCCTTACTCTCCAGTGCTCTTACTATATCTTTCAGGTATGACAACATACTTTATGCTTTATATTCTCTTTCCCAGATGGTCAAGAACTTATCCTGACATTTTGTAACATTTTGAACATTTGATTTCTAATAGTAGCACAGACCTCAGTTATCCTACTTTCTCCCTGTGTCCCACGTGTGTTATAGGTTTCTATATTTCTGATGTGTAAGTATCGCTATTAAAATCGCTCTTTCCTAGAACTTTCTTAATTGTATCATAAATATTTTGTGATGTTTATGCCTGATAAAATGCGGTACAATATGTGCCACTTATCATTGTGCAGAGAGAAGCTCAGCAAGTATTTCAACTACATCAGTTCCCAAATAGACCTTCTGCTTAGAGACCCCTTTACTTATGTACATTTGATAATAAATATAATGCACAGTATTTGTAGCAAACCCATTGCCCAAATTTTTATAGAAAAAATTTAAAAATCCATTCAGACAAACACACATAATATTGAATGTTTCTGATGTGTAAAGTTTAGTTTCTTTTAGTGAGTCCATTTCTAGAGTACTGGGCTGTTGGTTTTCGTCTCTCAAAGCTTGGCAGCTATGTCTTATCATTGGTGTAAACACCACAGTAAAGCTTTCTGGGGCTTTCCGTGGAATGCATGAATTTGGCACAAAGTGTGGCACATTCTCTAACTTGGCTGGAAATCAGAAATAGTGACAGGGTCTCTTGAGTTATGCCTCAGGAGCACAGGCTTCTTTTCCATGGGGCATGAGAACTGAGCTATAGAATTAGACATGTAAGTCTGACTGTAGCATTATTGATGCTCAGGCTGAAAGATTTTTTTTTTTTTTTTTCTGTTTTCAAGAGTGATGCTATGGCTCTGAGCCCTGAAGGCTTTTACTTCCAAACATAGAAATCTTCAAATTTACACAGAATACTGCTCTGGGCTTTGAGTGCTAGTATTTTAGCACCTAGCAGCTGAAATTAGGTTCATCTAGGTTTAGATGTCAGGTCACAGATCTTAATGCCTAGTGGCTCAATTGAACTCCTCCATGGCTAGGATCTGCAGTTCTTACACTAAGGCCCTCATGGTCTCCCACCATCAATAGTATTGGCTTTTCCTAGGCACTGCTCTAGTTCTTCTCTGGAGCATGTGAGCTGCTTCTAGCCACTTCGGTGAGGGAGACATTATAGCTCTGATACTCCCTAGAGACCTTCAGGTCCAGCACCTTTTACTTGTCTGCTCTTTAGGTAGGCTACTTTAGATTACTCTACTCATGATTAAGTTCACAAACAAGCATAAAAGGCCATTTGGAGGAAGTTTTGAGGGCCTTAATGGTACAAGAAGGCAGTAACAAGGAAAGAAAAAAAAAAGAACTGTAAGCCCAAACAATCCTTTCCCCTTTAATTAAAATAACATTATTAGGGTACTTAGTATAGGAACCAGAAGAATGACTAAGGTATACCCCTTATATTGACCTTTGAACATCATATTGAGAGAAAGATGAGAAAGGCAGGGGTGGGTGAGGAGAAAGACAGAGACAGAACGAGACATAGACAAAGTTTGGAGAAAGAAGTAATCTAAACTGGTGAAACAAAATTGTATTCAAGAGCATGGAAACATTTTTATTAATTAGTATTAATTTAAGATGAAAAGAAAAAATATTATAGGTCTAAAAGAAAGAAAAATCGTGGTGATGCAGGTTATATTACCAGCGGCATGTAAGAGCAACTTACTTTGAGAAAGCCATATAAATCTTTTTTGTTTATTTGTTTAGGATTATAAGAAAGGGTTAATACCTTCAGCCTTTCTTGCTTTTAGGTTGTTTTATTTAATTCAGTCTTTCTTAAAATAATTACTACTTTATTGTGATAAAAACTGTTCAGGGATATTAAAACCTAAACTTCTATTCCCATTTGTGTTGGTGAAGACAGAAGTCATGGATTATAAAAATACGTATCAATTTAAACTCTGACACTATAGAGTGGGCATAAATAAATCTCTTATTTTTACAGAAATTGTAAAGTATTTCCATTTTTATTCAATAAGACGTTATAATAAGTAGTTTTTCTCAAATAGCTGTTTTGTAAACATGTGAAAATAACGTATTTAGAATGTCTTAGGGATTAGACTTTTTTTTTTTAATTGAGAGAACAGTTTTTAATCTGGTGGCTTTATAAATAAAGAGTAGTAACTGAGGAATTTAGAAAATGGATGAAGAGACTCAATTAAATTGTGTTATCCCTTATTTATGTATTTCAATAGTTTATTTATTAACTTACTCATTTTGCCTTCTGCCCAAATTAATTTCATTTGTGTTGAAATTTCTTTTTCCTTAATTATTGTTTTTTAACACTTTGTCTTAGTCAGGGTTTCTATTCCTGCACAAACATCATGACCAAGAAGCAAGTTGGGGAGGAAAGGGTTTATTTGGCTTACACTTCCATACTGCTGTTCATCACCAAGGAAGTCAGGACTAGAACTCAAGCAGGTCAGAAGGCAGGAGCTGATGCAGAAGCCATGGAGGGATGTTCCTTACTGGCTTGCTTCCCCTGGCTTGCTCAGCCTGCTATCTTATAGAACCCAAGGCTGCCAGCCCAGAGATGGTCCCACCCACAAGGGGCCCTTGATCACTAATTGAGAAAATGCATCACAGCTAGATCTCATGGAGGCATTTCCTCAACTGAAGCTCCTTTCTCTGTGATAACTCCAGCTGTGTCAAGTTGACACAAACCTAGCCAGTACACACTTCATCACTTAATTTTACTCAATGTGAAAAGATATATTGGTTCTTATAACTATGTAAAACAGGATATGATATAAATTTATTCTTATATTTTAAATATATTCTATAAGAGTATATGAATTGTTTTTAAATCTTTAGGGAATTAAGTTGAAATGAATTATACATCTCATGGTAGTTTACATTTTAACTAAAAAATATTTTCTTTGGAGACATCTCTGATTTCTGAGTTAAATAACTGTTTCTGAAGGCCGGTGTTCATTTATTAAGTGGAAAGTGTTTAATTTCTATTTTTGTGCTAGTGAGACTAATTATCAGGTAGATTAACATGCACCTAACATTTGAGGGCCTACTGTTGTGCTTCTATAGGTGTCCTACCGTATTCTGAGGTTTTGGGCTAATATCCACTTTTCAGTGAGTGCATACCATGTGTTTTCTTTTGTGATTGGGTTACCTCACTCAGGATGATATTTTGTAGTTCCATCCATTTGCCTAATAATTTCATAAAGTCATTGTTTTTTAATAGCTAAGTAGTACATCATAGTGTAAATGTACCACATTTTCTGTATGAATTCCTCTGTAGAAGGACATCTGGATTGTTTGCAGCTTTTTGCTATTATGAATAAGGCTGCTATGAACATAGTGGAGCATGTGCTTTATTGATGGTTCTGAAAGGTTTTATCTACTTCTAGCTCCTTATCATTCTATAGGCATTATTAACTTGAGAACTGTTTGATCAATGGAAAATTGACATGTTACTCATCCATTTATATGTCTGGCTTCTGTACATAATAACTCCTAAAGCCAACAAGCCTACAGTTTTAATAGTCTATGCTCCTGAGTGATTTTACCCAAATTATTTGACATTCATGACAAGACTTCTCACTGGCAACTCTCTGCTTTCTTTCTTTTCGGCTCTTGATTTTTTCCTTCTATATCTGGAATATGTTATTCTCCAATTTCTTCTTCAGTTTCTCCCTTACAAATTCAAGGCTCCTTCCTAGATTATAATCTGTAGAAAACTTCACACTCATTTACTGAGTGATCATCTGTTCCAAGGTTTTAAATAGCATGCATATATGTGGCAATGTCTCCAAAATTTAGTTTCTGAAGTCAATATTCTCTCAATCAATGACCTAACTGTGCAGCTGTCTAGTTGACAGCTCAATTTGATGGCTCATTGGATTTTCATACTTAACTACTTAAAAATTGAATTGTTTACTCCTCTTCTGCATTTAAAGCATATCTCAAGTTATGTTAATACCATTTTTGAAGTTGCACTGTTATCTTTCCATTTTTAAGAAGAAAGGTTATTCCTCAAAACTGAAAATATATAATTCTTAGTGTTCACACTGTGGAGACATTAACTCCAAAAATCTCAGTTTTTCTGAATTATACAGCTTTCTCTGTAAAATCACTTATCACCATCTCACATTGATGATAAGTGTACCCTCTTTCATAACTGTCCTCTGTATCGTCTGCAATCTCTTCAAACACACCAGAATCCAAGATGTTAGAAAATTTATTGGAAGAGTTAAATCCAACTATGTCATTATCCTGCATAACTCTATAAGTTTTCATGATATGTAAAGAAAGGACATTTCATCCTAAAACAAAAGAATATACCTTCATCTAAGCGACTCATATTGCCTTATCCAAATGTGACCACATAATTGGTCACAAAACAGGCCTCAACAGATACTAGAGGACAGAAATAATCCTTTGTATACTATCAGATAACCACGGACTAAGGCTGGTCTTTAATAACAACAAAAAACATAAAAAGCCCACATATATATGAAAGCACAACAATGCTCTTGTATAACTCGGTCAAGGAAGAAGTAAAGAAAAAAAATTAAAGATGTTTGAGAATTTATTGAAAAGGAAGGCACAACATACCCTAACTTATGGGGCACAATAAAAGCAGTGCTAAGAGGCAAACTCATAGCTCTGAGTGCCTCCAAAAAGATACTGGAGAGAGCATACCCTAAGAGCTTGACAGCATAGCTGAAAGATTGAGAACTAAGAGAAGCAAATATACCCAAGAGGAGTAGAAAGAAGAAAATAATCAAACTCAGGGCTGAAATCAACCAATTAGAAACAAAAAGAACTATACAAAAAAAAAAAAAAATCAACCAAACCAGAAGCTGGTTCTTTGAGAAAATAAAAAAGATAGATAAACCCTTCTTAAGACTAACCAGAGGGACCAGAGATAATATCCAAAATCAGATGTGTAAAGGGAGACATAACAACAGAAACCAAGGAAATTCAAAAAAATCATCAGACCCTACAACAAACGCTTATACTCAAGAAAACTGAAAAATCTATATTAAAACAACAATTTTCTAGACAGTTACCAGGTACCAAAGTTAAAGTAAAATCAGATTACCAATCTAAACAGTCTCATAACCCCTAAAGAAATAGAAGCATTCATTAACAGTCTCCCAACCAATAAAGGCCAGGGACAAGATGGGTTTAGTGCAGATTTCTATCAGACTTTCAAAGAAGACCTAATACTAATCCTCTTCAAACTATTCCACAAAATAGAAACAGAAATAAGACTACGCAATTCATTCTGTGAAGCCACAGTTATGCTTATACCTAAACCACACAAAGACCCAACAAAGAACTTCAGACCAATTTCCCTTATGAATATCAACACAAATATAATCAATAAAATTTTTGCAAATCAAATCCATGAACACATCAAAAGCATCATTCACCATGATCAAATAGACTTCATCCCAGGAATGCAGGGGTAGTTCAATATATGAAAATGTATCAACATAATCCACTATATAAACAAACTCAATGGAAAAAAACACATCATCTCATCAGATGCGGAGAAAGCATTTGAAAAAATTCAACACTCCTTCATGGTAAAAAGTTTTGCAAAGATCAGGAATTCAAGGCCTATACCCCCTAAACATAGTAAAAGCATTCTACAGCAAACCAGTAGCCAACATTAGGAGAGAAACTTTAAGCAATCCCACTGAAATGCCACTAGACAATGCTGCCCACTCTCTCCCAGCCTATTCAATATAATACTCAAAGTCCTAGCCAGAGCAATTAGACAACAAAAGGAGATCAAGGGGATACAAATTGGAAAGCAAGAAGTCAAAATATCAATATTTGCAGATGATATGATAGTGTACTTAAGTGACCCACAAATTTCATCAGATAACTTTTAAACCTAATAATTTTAGCAAAGTGCCTGGATATAAAATCATGTCAAACAAATCAGTAGCCTTTGTCTACTCAAAGGATAAACAGGCTGAGAAAAAAGTGAGGGAAATGACATGAATGCAAATGCATCCAATATTATCTCCTTGTATAATGCTCAAATGGATCAAGTCCCTCCAGATAAAACCAGATACACTGAAAATAATAGAAAAGAAAGTGGGGAAATGCCTTGAATACATGGGCACAAGGGAAAATTTCCTAAACAGAACACCAATGGCTTATGCTGTCTGATCAATAATTGACAAATGGGACCTCATAAAATTACAAAGCTTCTATAAGGCAAAGGACACTGTCAATAGGACAAAAAGACAACCATAGATTGGGATAAGATCTTTACCACCACTCTGAAAATCAGTCTGGTAGTTCCTCAGAAAATTGAACATAGTACTACCTGAGGATTCAGCTACACCACTCCTGGGTATATACCCAAAAGATGCTCCAACATATAACAACTACATGTGCTCTACTATGTTCATAGAAGCCTTATTTATAATAGCAAAAAGCCTGAAACAACCCAAATGTCCTTCAATAGAGGAATGGATACAGAAAAATGTGATACATTTACACAATGAAATACTACTCAGCTATTAAAAACATTGACTACATGAAATTCTTAAGCAAATGGATCAAACTAGAAAATATCATCCTGAATGAGGCAACCCAATCACACACACACACACACACACACACACACACACACACACACAACACACAACACACACACAACACACAACACACACAACACACACATAGTATGCACTACCTGATAAGTAGATATTAGCCCAAGGTTTCAGAATACCCAAGATAAAATTCACAGACCACATGACACTTAAGAAGAAGGAAGATCAATGTGTGGGTGCTTCAGTCCTTCTTAGAGGGAGGAACAAAATACTCACAGGAGGAAATATGGAGACAAAGTTTGGAGCAGAGACTTAGGGAAAGGCCATCTAGAGATTGCACCACCTGGGGATCCATCCCATATAAAGTCACCAAACCTAGACACTATTGTGGATGCCAAAAAGTGCTTGCTGACAGGACCCTGATATAGCTATCTCCTGACATGTTCTAAAGAGGTAGATTCTTGCAGCCAACATTTGGACTAGGCACTGGATGCCCAATGAAGGATTTAGAGAAAGGAATGAAGGAGCTGAAGAGGTTTGCAACCCCATAGAATGAACAACAGAATCAACCAACCAGACCCACCAGAATTCCAAGGGACTAAACCACCAACCAAAGAGAGTACACCAAAGAGAGTACACATGGAGAGTACACATGGCTCAGTCACATATGTAGCAGAGGATGGCCTTGTTGGGCATCAGTAGGAGGAGAGGCCCTTGGTCCTGTGAAGGCTTGATGCCTCCAGTGTAGGGGAATGAGAGGACAGGGAAGTGGGAGTGGGTGGGTTGGTGAGCAGGAGTAGGGGGAGGGGATAGGTGGGTTTCAGAGGGGATATGAGGAAAGGACATAAAATTTGAAGTGTAAATAAAGAAAATATCTAATACAAAAGGAAAATAGGTTTATCTACTATCAAATGTTTTGTAAATACTTATGGATCATTCTTAGGATAAATATAGAAAATGGCTTGCCTTTTTACATATTGAAGGGCACATACGAGGCCAGAAGGTGTTGTGATATTAATTAAATTTTCACTATTTAATCAATGAGTGTTTTTTTTATGACTTAGGAGTGAATATGCTTTAAAATTTTAGTAAAAACTGATTACAAAGTGGACCATTTCACACACACACACACACACACACACACACACACACACACACACCGGCATCTAGTCTATAGCCACAGAGAGGACAGCTGTTGCAGCATCTTTATTTCAGTCACCAGAATTGTCTCTTAAAATCCTGGCTTAAACTAATAACTAGGCATTTAGTGTCAAAAGGTAGACATACTAGAATTCTCCAGGTTTAACTTTACTTTTTCATTCTTTTTACCAAAATTTAATTCTAAGATGAATCTCAACAATATCTTTGGGTGTTAAATGTATCTTGTGATGTAGGATATTTGATCACTCTTGAACTCTGACATTGCCTTATTAAAAAAAAAAACAAAAAAAACTTGTTTCCAGTTGTGATGGGTTTTATCCCATAGCTACCTTATACCTACCTTTAATCCCTCTGGCTGGAATACAGACATGCTGTTAATACAGACCTTTAATCCCAAGTAATGAAGGTAAAGTTAGTTTGTACAAGAAAGCACCCATGTTTGAAAGTGATATCTACTTGAATGGCAGACAAACTGATAAATCAGAGAAAGATTTTACAGACTAGAATATGCCAAACTCTCAGGGAAAAAATAGAAAAGAGGAGCTATTTAAGAAAGACTAGCACATAGAAAGAAGAAAGAAAGTACAAATTTACTTGCAGGTCACTTGTACAGAGGCAGGTTTTACAGAGAGAACAAACTAGATACAGGTGAGGACAGAATAAATGAGAGAATGAAAAGGAGCCAGAATATGAGAACATATTGGGAGAGTTAACTTGAGGCCATTCAGAGAAAAAGGTCAGGGTCAGTATGGAGAAGCCATACTGAAGCAGTTAGCTTGGAAAGGAGTTTGTGCCAGAAAAGCTGAGTTGAACCAACCAGCCAGAGCTCAGAAAGAACTAGAAAGAGTGAGTTTATTCATAAATAAGTCCCCGAGGCAAAAATATTCTAGGCTCAGTTTAGATTGCATGAAGGCTACATGCTTCCAGGACTAGACCTTAGCTAGCAGACTAAAGAAAAAAGCCTCAGAGACAATTTCTAAATTCCTGAATAGAACAGCAATGGCTTGTGCTGTAAGATCAAGAATTGACAAATGGGACTTCATTAAGTTGCAAAGATTTTGTAAGGCAAAAGATACTGTCAACAAGACAAAAGGGCAACCAAAAGATTGGGAAAGGATCTTTACCAATCCTAAATCAGATAGGGGACTGATATGCAATGTATATATATATATATATAAAGAACTCAAGAAGGTGGACACCAGAAAATCAAATATCCCCATTAAAAAGTGGGGCACAGAGTTAAACAAAGAATTCTCAACTGAGGAATACCAAATGGCTGAGAAGCACTTGAAAAAATGCTCAACATCCTTAATCATCAGGGAAATGCAGATCAAAACAAACCTGAGATTCCACCTCACACCAGTAAGNGTTGGCCATCATTGGGAAGAGAGGCCCCTTGGTTATGCAGACTTTATATGCCCCAATACAGGGGAACGCCGGGGCCAAGGGGTGGGAGCGGGTGGGTAGGGGAGCAGGGCCGGGAGGGGGGAGGATATAGGGAACTTTCTGGATAACACTTGAAATGTAAATGAAGAAAATATCTAATAAAAGTTGAAAAAAAAAAAAAAAGAAAAAAGCACACATTGAAGGAGTTACAGAGATCATGTGTGGAGCTGAACCAAAGGATGAACCAACCAGTGACTGCAGCAGCCGGGGATCCATCCCATAAACAGCCACCAAGCATAGACACAATTGCATATGCCAGCAAGATAGTGCTGAAATGCCTTGATATAGCTGTGGGAGGCTATACCAATGCCTGGCAAACATGGAAGTGGACGCTCACAATCAGCTACTAGATAGAACTCAGGACTCACAAGGAAGGAGCTAGAGAAAGTATCCAAGGAGCTGAAGGGGTCTTCAATCCTATACATGGAAGAATAACAGGAACTAACTAGTACCCCCAGAGCTCATGTCTCTAGCTGCATATATAGAAGAAGATGGCCTAGTTGGCCATCATTGGGAAGAGAGGCGCTTTAGTCATTCAGACTTTATATGCCCCAGTGCAGGGGAACGCCAGGGCCAATAGGGGGGAGTGGGTGGGTAGGGGAGCAGGGTGGGGGATGGGGGGGTTTAGGGGACTTTTGGGATAACATCTGAAATGTAAATAAAGAAAATATCTAATAAAAATGGGGGAAAAGTTACTTTTAAAGCCTTACCTTAACTTGAACAGAGAATTCACATCATGAAGAATCATCCTGTGTAACATGTCAACATGGTACACTCACAATGTGCCTGCTCCTGCTACCCATCCCATAACCAACTAAAGTCAGAGTACTTACTGCGTTCATGAATCCCACACCCTGAAACAGGAAATGATTTGGAAGCTTCAATGAGTTTAGCTAATAAAAGTAGCAAAGTAACCCGAAACCATCATGTTAAATATCCCTGATCATGTATACTGTATAAAACTGAAATGCTGCCTCTGAAAATGGTTTAAAATATCCTAGCTTAGAAAGTTTCCGTAAAGTACTAGTGTTAAGGTTTCATTAAGCTTTCACCATTTGACAAGTTATACTATAAACTCTATGTTGAACTGTACTGTGGTGCAAAATGTTTTCAAAACAATGAAAAACATCTTTCCGTATTTAAGCTAGTGTTCCCCAATAAAAGAGTGTTTGCCTCTTAAAATTAAAAAGCACACATTTTAGGGGTAGGTCAGAAGGCTCAAGAGAGAAGAGAACCCTTGCTAATCTTGCAGAATCCATAAATTCAGTCCTCAGCACATGCTTCAAGCTGCGCACAACTGCCTATACCTCTAGTCGCAGGCAGAACCAAGTGTACAGACATTCAAATTATCATATCCACTTAAACACAGACACACACAGACACACACACACACACACACACACACACACATACACAGAGATACACACACACATACACACTTAGAAATAAAACAAATCGTTCACAAAGTGTTTTAAAAATTATGAAGTTAAATCTCGTATAGAAGGGTTTTTGTTGTTGTTGTTGTTGCTGTTGTTAATAACAGAAAGTGCTTTTTATTTAAAAAGTGACCAGGATTGTACTGTGTCCATAAAAAATCATTAAATAATTTAATCATTGAATATTGCTATTATTGTGTACCAGGATTGTACTGTGTCCATAGAAAATCATTAAATAATTTAATCATTGAATATTGCTATTATTGTGTATTCATGAGTTGTGGTTAGGAATTATATTGAAAGAAAAGAAAACCACTTGTGTCCCTATAGCTGGACTTTCATAGATCCATCGGAGATATAAATAATGACAAAGAGGCTTTTTAAAATTTTAAATGTTAGGACTTTTAGTTAGGGGAGTCTCCCAGCCAGCTATCTAGCCTAACCTGACTGATTATGGCACTGTGCCCTACCACATGGCCAGCTGTGCCTGTCTGTCCCTTGTTGCTACTTTGTTTACCTCCATGTCTGCTGATCAATCCTCTGCATCTCATTGCTTCTCCCACCGTATCTTCCTCTATCCTTCTTCTGTCTCTTGGTCTTTCTGTGTGTCTGTCTCAGTCTCTCTGTCTCTTATTGGCCATAAGCTCTTTATTACAACCAATCAGCCTCAACACTAAATTGTCTCTAGGCTAGTGAAGAAAAACTATTATTCACAAACTAGGAGACCTGTGATGGGCCATGGAAATAACAATAGCAAGACCTTGCCAGTACTCAGATCTCTGCTGGTTCAGGATTAACAACTGAATATACAGAGACCCAACTTCACAGAATGTATCCCAACATGCTGCTTTTGGGATGGTTTGAATGAGAGTGCTCCTCTCATAGTGTCATATATTTGAATGCCTTGGTCCACAATTGGTAGAACTGTTTAGGAAGTATTAGGTGGTAGGGCCTTTTTTGAAGAGGGGTGTCACTGGGAGCAGGCTCTGAATTTTCACAAGTGCATGCTTTTCTAGTTATTTCCCACTCCTTGGTACTTAGGGGTTAAGATGTGTGTTCCTAGTCACTGCTCGCATGCAGTACCTGCCTGCCTGCTGCCATACTCCTTGCCATAATGGTCTAACCTCTCATAATCATGAGCTCCAATTTATGTGTGTTTGTTTGTTTGTTTTCTGTTTGTTTTGCTTTATTTTGTTTTGCTTCTTCATAGCATTCCAAGAACAGTAATTTAAAAGTAAATAAAATACTATTTTCTGTTTCTTCAAAATCTTTCTGAATAAGAACCCAAAACAAGGAAAGGGCATGTGTGTGAGGAAGGAATACACACGGCTACACATTTGCTTCTTAGCTCTGGCCTGCTGGTGCTGTTAGGGACAGTCTCCTTTATGGAGAGGAGTTGGAGGTTGTGCAAAATATTGCTGAGCAGAAGAACAGGAGGTTTATACAACCTTTACTTCTCTTTCTTTATTCTTTTTCCCCCTGGACTTAATAGTTTATGTTTTAGTTGCTTACACATTTTTGAGCCATATTCTCTCTGTGTGGATCAGATATCTTGAAATTTACCACATTAGACTTGGCTGGCTTCAAGTCTTGCAGCAGTCCTCCTGTGTCTGCCTCCCAAGTGATGGGATTTCTGGTATGGCTCTCCAGCCTAACACTGTTATTTGCTTGCTTCATTTTTGTAGTACCGTTAATCAAATTCTGGACCTTACAAATGCTAAGGAGGTGCTCTAACCTTGACCTGTATCTGGATCTCCCTCTTTCTTTCTTATATCCTTACTGGTTCTCAGTTCTATTTGATAGCTGGATTCTGTTTTCTAGTCCTACTCACCCACAGAGTCTTTATATCTAAACACAGTAATGAGCTTAAGATGCCATGCTCTGTTTTTTTTATTGATAAATTATTTCATGTATTAACATTCCAAATGTTGCCCCATTTCTGGTCTCCTTACCCTGAGTTCTTCACCCCTTCTACCTCCCCTTTGTGCTACTACCCACCAACCAATCACACTTAAATCTGCAGTACTTCCCTTCCATGGGGCATCAAGTTTCTACAGAATCAAGCAAATCCTCGTCCACTGAGGCCAAACAAGGCAGTCTACTACATATGTGCCAGTGACCATGGACCAGCCCAGGTATTCCCTTTGGTTGGTGGCTTAGTCACTTGGAGCTCTTAATACTGTTGTTTTTCCGATGGTGTTACTATCCCTTTTAGCTCCTTCAGTCCTTCCCTTAACTCTTGCATAGGGGGTCTCCAGGCTCAATTGAATGATTGGCTGTAAATATCTGCATCTGTCTTGGTCAGGTGCTGGTGGAGACTGTCAGAAGATACCCATGCTAGGCTTCTGTCTACAAGTATATCATGGCGTCAGTAATAGTGTCAGGGTTAGGTGATTGTGTGTGGAATGAATCCCAAATTGAGCTGGTCACAGTCACTGGGTGGCCTTCCTTTCAGTCTCTGCTCCATTTTTCCCCCTGAATTTCCTTTTGACAATTCAGGGTCAAAAATTGTGAAGGTGGGTGGATGGCCACCCTCAACTGGGCTGGGGCATGTCTATCTACTGGAGATGGTCTCTTCAGGTTCTGTCCTCCCACGGTTGGACATTTCAACTAAGGCCATCCCCATTGAGTCCTGGAAGCATCTCACATCCCAGGTCTCTGAGACNTTTTCTAGTTATTTCCCACTCCTTGGTACTTAGGGGTTAAGATGTGTGTTCCTAGTCACTGCTCGCATGCAGTACCTGCCTGCCTGCTGCCATACTCCTTGCCATAATGGTCTAACCTCTCATAATCATGAGCCCCAATTTACGTGTGTTTGTTTTTTTTTTTTTTCTGTTTGTTTTGCTTTATTTTGTTTTGCTTCTTCATAGCATTCTAAGAACAGTAATTTAAAAGTAAATAAAATACGATTTTCTGTTTCTTCAAAATCGTTCTGAATAAGAACCCAAAACAAGGAAAGGGCATGTGTGAGAGGAAGGAGTACACACGGCTACACATTTGCTTCTTAGCTCTGGCCTGCTGGTGCTGTTAGGGACAGTCTCCTTTCTGGAGAGGAGTTGGAGATTGTGCAAAATATTGCTGAGCAGAAGAAAAGGAGGTTTATACAACCTTTACTTCTCTTTCTTTAGTCTTTTTCCCCTGGACTTAATAGTTTATGTTTTAGTTACTTACACATTTTCGAGCCATATTGTCTCTGTGTGGATCAGATGTCTTGAAATTTACCACATTAGACTTGGCTGGCTTCAAGTCTTGCATCAGTCCTCCTGTGTCTGCCTCCCAAGTGATGGGATTTCTGGTATGGCTCCCCAGCCTAACACTGTTATTTGCTTGCTTCATTTTTGTAGTACCGTTAATCAAATTCTGGACCTTACAAATGCTAAGGAGGTGCTCTAACCTTGACCTGTATCTGGATCCCCCTCTTTCTTTCTTATATCCTTACTGGTTCTCAGTTCTATTTGATAGCTGGATTATGTTTTCTAGTCCTACTCACCCACAGAGTCTTTATATCTAAACACAGTAATGAGCTTAAGATGCCATGCTCTGTTTTTTTTTATTGATAAATTATTTCATGTATTAACATTCCAAATGTTGCCCCATTTCTGGTCTCCTTACCCTGAGTTCTTCACCCCTTCTACCTCCCCTTTGTGCTACTACCCACCAAACAATCACACTTAAATCTGCAGTACTTCCCTTCCCTGGGGCATCAAGTTTCTACAGAATCAAGCAAATCCTCTCCCACGGAGGCCAGACAAGGCAGTCCTCTACTACATATGTGCCAGCGACCATGGACCAGCCCAGGTATGCCCTTTGGTTTGTGGCTTAGTCACTTGGAGCTCTTAATACTCTTGTTTTTCCGATGGTGTTACTATCCCTTTTAGCTCCTTCAGTCCTTCCCTTAACTCTTGCATAGGGGGTCTCCAGGCTCAATTGAATGATTGGCTGTAAATAACTGCATCTGTCTTGGTCAGGTGCTGGTGGAGACTGTCAGTAGATACCCATGCTAGGCTTCTGTCTACAAGTATATCATGGCGTCAGTAATAGTGTCAGGGTTAGGTGATTGTGTGTGGAATGAATCCCAAATTGAGCTGGTCACAGTCACTGGGTGGCCTTCCTTTCAGTCTCTGCTCCATTTTTTCCCCCTGAATTTCCTTTTGACAATTCAGGGTCAAAAATTGTGAAGGTGGGTGGATGGCCACCCTCAACTGGGCTGGGGCATGTCTATCTACTGGAGATGGTCTCTTCAGGTTCTGTCCTCCCACGGTTGGACATTTCAACTAAGGCCATCCCCATTGAGTCCTGGAAGCATCTCACATCCCAGGTCTCTGAGACTTTCCAGAGGTTCTCCCCTCCCCTCTACCCTATACTGCTATGGGGAGAGCCATGATGTGGAGAGCCACATCCTGTGCTCTCCCCACTGCTACACATTTCTCTTAATTTTCCTGGCACTCTGGGCTATTCTCCTGCCTTGATGCCCATACCTGATCCCGTTCCCTTTCCTCCTTCTCCTCTCCCACCTAGGTAGTTCCCTCCCTCTGCCTCCTGTGATTTTTCTCCCTTCTAAATGGGATTGAAGCATCTCCACTTGGGTTTTTCTGCTTGTTAAACTTCTTACAGTATGTGGGCTGTATCCTAGGAATTCCTTATTTTTGGCTATATCTACTTATCAATGAGTACATACCATGAATGTGCTTTTGACTCTCGGGATGATATTATCTAGTTCTATCCATTTGCCTGAAAAATTCAGGATGTCCTAGTTCTTAATAGTTGAGATCTACTCCATTGTGTAAAGGAACCACATTTTCTGAATCCATTCTTCTATTGAGGGGCACTCAAAGAAAATAAATTAGTTGATCATGTCAATAGATACTGAAAAAAGCCTTTGACAAAATACAAACTCCTTCATGTTAAAAGTCTTGTAGAGATTAGAAATTCAAGGCACAGACCTAAACATAATAAAAGCAATATACAGCAAAGCAATAGCCAACATTCTATTAAATAGAGAGAAACTTGAAACAATCTCACTAAAACCAGGGACAAGAAAAGGCTGTCTTCTCTCCCCCCTATCAATTCAATACAGTATTTGAAGTTCTAGATAGAGAAATTAGACAACCGTAGGATATCTAAGGCATACAAATTGGAAAGGAAGATGTCAAGGTATCACTATTTTCAGATGATATAATAGTATACATTCTACCAGAGAAATTCTACAGCTGAAAAACAAGTTCGGCTGAATATAAAATTAACTCAAACAATTCAGTGGCCCTCCTTCATACAAATGATAAACGGGCTGAGAAAGAAATTACGGAATCAACATCCTTCACAATAATCACCAACGGTATAAAATATCGTGGTGACATTCTAACCAAACAAGTGAAAGATGTGGCTGCCATGCTATTTAAACCTCACTTTAGGATCAACTGTGCACACATGGACCATTGCATGACATAATGAAACCATACCCAGACAGCACTGAATATGGGCCATTGTATAATCCTCCTACAAATAGTAAATGAAGTAAACAAGTAGTTTAAAGGTATTTTTCAAAAATAGAAGTAAGATGAATAAGTCAGGGGAGATCCAATTTCTGTCCATTATTAAGTCAATAAGTTTCAACAGCAGAGAGCACTCCATTGTTTTGGTCATCATTTTCTTTTCTCTGGAAAAAAAAAAAAACAAAAAACAAAAAAAAAAAAAAAAAACAGTTCTTAGTTAAAAGTTGGGAAGGGTACCAATTATCCACCAAGAAGTGATTTGCTTATTCTCTTGTGTGGTCTTCACGCCCAGCATTCTTGTTTCTGTTTCCCTTGTGTGATTGTTCTTTTCACAGGTTCTTCCTTCATGTCTTCTACTGACAGTATCAACCAGAAGGAATTTGGAATCTGGGACAGGATGTGAGGAAGCAGCAGGGCATGAGTTACTTGTAGGTATTTAGTATGCTATTTGCTACTGGGGATCTCAGAGACATTTAACCAGCCTTCTTAGTGTTCCTTTTTGTTGTTGTTGTTGTTGTTGTTTTTTGTTTGTTTGTTTTCCATGAGTGTTTGTATTCACCAACACTTTCTGGCTTGATATTCTAGATCTGCAAGCATTACTGTGTGTAGAGATAAGTTTTTGACTTAATAATGGACAGAAATGGGATCTCCCCTGACTTATTCATCTTACTTCTATTTCTGGAAAATACCTTTAAACTACGTGTCTGCTTCATTTACTATTTGTAAGAGGATTATACAATGGCCCAATTTTTCTCAATATTTTTGAAACAAATATGCTTAGCTGTTAAGTGTCCCCTTTGCATGAGTGTATAAGGCTTAAGGATCTTAGGAATTCATGTTCTCATCTTCTGGAGCATAGGTATTATCACAGTTTCCTGTTAGAAATCATGATTCCTGTACCTGAGGAGAAATCTGGAGTTTTTCCCAGTTGGTGATTGGGTTGCATTTCCTTCTATTAGAACATAGTACAGAACTCCAAATTAGGCTTGGCAGGTACAGGAGACTGCTCCTGGGTCTGTTCTTTGCTTTAGTTATTTTTGTTCTTGTTCCTGGAACTGATTCTTGCTATTATGCAAGACCATAATTTGTATGCTTCTGCATGCTCCTGTATACTGTGTTATTAAATTTCAGTAGGAACAAATTAAAATGGACCTCTCTGTGTACTGTGTCATTATCAAGATCCTTGGGGAAATTTGAAAATATACACTAAAGATTCAATTAATTTGATATTGTGATTAATATATTGTGTCACTTGCACTTGTTTTATTTGGAAATGTGTATTTCTCAGCAAAAAAGGAATGTTAATTAAAACACCTGACACCCAACTTCCAAAATGAATAAACTTCTAAAGAAATATGGATGTAAAACAACTTGAGAGAGGGGGAGAGAGAGGGTGGACGAGGGAGAGGGGAAGAGGGAGGAAGGGAGACAGAGAGAAGAAAAATGCCTGTAAAGTAAGGCGAAAAAAGCATTCAAATTAGAATTCAAATATATTTACTTATTTAAAATTCCCTTTGTCACATTTTCTGGAAAGTTTCTGCTACAGTTCACATATTAAGTTCATAGATGTATACTTTTATCTGGGTTTTTATTTGATTTTTAAAATAGTTGAATATTTAGCTATATTCAATTCTTTTATTTGAAAATTAAGCCGAACTTTATCCCAGGATTTTGGGAGAGCATTTCTATTTCTGGTATTACCAAGTATGTGTTCAAACTGACAAAGTGAAACTCATAACATTCAACATACTTTGAGTTATGTTTTGAAGGGGACAAAAACTTAAAAACTCCAGCATTATTTAGTCATACATATGTAATATAAATGCATATAATGCATATATGTAGTATGTGAGTGTGTGTGTGTGTGTGTGTGTGTGTGTGTGTGTGTGTGTGTGTGTGTGTGTTTGGCTGAGTGGATGATATGTGGCTGATATGTTGGATGTATGCAGTTTGGTAATAAATATCAGAAGTGAAGTTCTAGGGAAGCTTAGGAAAGTGTTAGCCTTCAGTTAGTTCTCAAAAATCTCAAATACCGAACTTGGGTTTAATTTTAGTAAAGACTTGGAAAGACTGTGTTTTTAATACTTAATATCGTCTATAGTTTGTGCAGAACTGAAAGGCACATGTACCATCAGCTTATTGCTACGTAGCAGTTGCCAGTTGTCCGCTACACTGGCTCTCTGCCTTGTCTCTAAGACCAATGTAAGCTCAGAGAATGTAGCTGCCCTCTGACAGTCTATGCACCAATGTGTAAAATGTGCTGAGTTCTTTGCTCTTATTGCCCCATCCAGACTTTGCATCAGACTTAAACATTAGTAATGATTTCCCTGTTTTCCCAAGCAAGAAAACACAGGAGTTGTGAGCTGGTGCCTCTTTGACAGGCAGACGTGGCCCCTGGCTTAATGCTTTGGCCTTCTTGATGTCCTCACTCAGCTGTTACATGAGATGCCACAATCTTAAAAGAGCCAGAGTCTGAAATGGCATCATAATGGCTTCAGTAACCCTTGAGCCATAGAGTAGATAAGACGAAAAAACCTTGGCAATAAAAAGTAACCTTGGCTCAGATCTGTGTGCGGACTTTTTATTTTTTTAATTTGGCAGAAGAAATAAGTAATGTTGGCTTCTGTGATGATAAAAATAGCCTAATATTATTAGGTTCCTGATTTTTTCCCATCTCTTTACTTGGCTATTTTTGGCACAGTTTTGACCCCAGTCTGCTAGTTATGTAGCTGCAGAATTTGCTGCCAATGTCCAGGAGTTGAAAAACATCATTTTTCTCATGGCTTTATTAGGAAAGAAGATATTTTCTTCTGAAGGCCATAAAAGATAACATTCTTTCATCGCTTGTTGAGTCTACTTGGGCAACTCAGTCAACCGTGAGCCAGTCCCTCAGACTCTTGGATGATACATCTAGTAATAAATACTGGAAGACATTCACTAGGCCTACTTTCATCATCCAGCATCTAAGAGGAAAACCAAAATACATACCTGAGGAAAATCCATAATATAAAACATTGGAAACAATAGCTGAAATAAGAGATTAATAAAGAGTGCTCTATAATTATTCCAAATGTATCTTTGGAATGGAATTTTACCATATCATTCCTTCAAAGCAAATATAACAACACAATATCACATAATATAAATATAAGACAATATAACATAAAAGTGAGCAGCTTATAGTTCTTATTCCATAACAAAAAAAGATTCCAAATAATGTAATGATCAGGTATTGTATAATAATGTAATTAATGTGATCTGTTTACACCACAGTAAAAGTCAAAGGCAGCATGATCACAAAATAAGAAAATTTGAAAAATAAATGAAAATAGGTGATAGGATGAAGTTATGAGAAAGTGAAGAGAAGTTGAAGTTAGGAAGTAAAGACTTGATCACTCTTATTAATCAGGCATTACCTCATTTTGATTTAAAATGGAAATCCACTCATACACCATGTAGACAAAGATAATCTAAGATGAAGCAAAAGGTTAGATGAGCAAGCCATGACATGACGGCCATCCATTCAGAGGATGAAGCTGGAGGCAACAAGCCTGCTGTTCCCATCCTGGGTCCAGCAAGCCTGCCTGACTTGTGCTATTCAGAGTGAGCCTGCTGCCTTCGCCTCTCCTCCAATACTTGTTCATGTGGGAACTTGGCCTTCCTAAGAGCAGCCTTGGTTGGAGAAAGCTGGGGAAGTTTGTCTGATGAGTATAATAAGTTTGATAGTATATTGTTTATTGGAAATGAAGCAAACAATGTGTTCATTTCAAACTTTTTATCCATCTTTGTCTTTCCCTTTAAATTTGCTGATGGAAATATTTGAATAGAGAGGACACTGTGTGTTAGAAAGGCAGGCAGCGAAAGTCCTTGAAATAGTTGTGCTTATTAATAAAATCATCATGCCTTTCACAAGTCTTTGAACACTTTGCATTGAAAGGCAAAGGAGCAGCCTGTGTGGCTGGGAGCACTTCTTGGGATTTCATGAGCTCTGACACGCTATTTTGGGATCAGTTCCAGATCATCATTATGCTTATTTTACTCTTTCGTTTGGATCCTGTGCATCTTGAAGTTGCATTTACTAGAAGGGGAGATATCTCAATGCTGTGCTAGCTGTGGGCTGGGGATGAAAGGGGGCTGAAGAGGAAGGGGAGGAGCAGGCTTGGTGATGATAACCATGCTAATGTGCAATCTTACTGGCCGAAGTTAAACCTAATAACCACACATGGCATTTCAGCTGTTGAAAATATATTCAATTAAAATTGAGCTTTTAATACTAAAAATAGTTCACACGTGGGTAATAGAATGAAAAGAGTGAAAATTTGAAGCCTGGGGTATTTGACAAAATTAATTGCAATAAAAAAATGTGAAAGTAGGATGGATAATTTGCCTGAGAGTAGAAGCTCTGAGAGGAGAAGCTTAGAATGTTCTCCACCTTTCTTTAATTCTGAGAATTCATGTCACTAACATTTCTACATGTAAAATAATGAAATATAAAAACCTTACTTTAGAAAATGTAGAAACAATCACAACTAGGCCTTGAAGGGCAGAAACATTTACAACGCTTCTGTGAAATATTTCTTTTTGCTTTAATGAAAAGAAAAGCTGTGTACTCTACCAGAACAAAAAAGACAAGACTCGAATCTATTTCCTTCTAAAGTAAACTATTTGCAAGTATTTTGCTGGAGCAAAAAAAACAGGGCAGAGAAACATATTTAGACTTTCAGGATTATGTTCCTTTTTTCAGGAACATTTCTAACAAGTAATCTGTGTTTGTAGCATGCATAAATTTCTTCAAATCTCCAGGACTTAGAAAAATTCAAGGAACAGCACCAGGTGGAGCATTAATGATCTGAAGGGTGAGTGAAGGATTCATGGGAATTTAGCTCCAACTTGCTTAATGCACAAGATACTGCAAAGGAGAGAAATAAATCAATTCTAAATGCCTCCTGTTGGAAATCTGCATAGCTAATGTTCTAAAGCAAAGGAAAGTAGATGTGTTTTGCTATGCTGAGCCCTGTAACTAGTGCTATCATAAAGAGCGAAGCATTGACAGAAAGGAGGAAGGTGTCTATACAATACTCTCAGGGCTCCTGCTTCAGTGACACTATTTTGTACCATGTTTATTTCATTGTCAGCCCCCACTGATCCTGAACTCAGTGTTTGTCTCCATAGTTGATACCTATTTTTACATTCCAATTGCTCAGTTCTTCAGAATGATTTACCATACGATAAAATAGAAGAAAAATAACATTTCTATTTTTTTTAAAGCTCAAGATACTTAACTCAGAATTATAGATTAAACTCTTTTCTATATTAATTGGTAATTAATTTAGTTGTATATTCTTGAAAATTAATATATATATTTGGTCATTTTTTAAAATTACTTGAGTGGATTAGGCAGTATAGTAAAAACTGGCCATAAAATAGTTAACATGGTATAGTTTGATCCTTGGGAAACATATACTATATTGTATATAAAACTGATAGAAAGTGTAGTTAGTTACAAAATATAGTGTAGGAGATAAAAAGAAGATACCTACAGTTGAGAACAACCCTTAATTGGATTCTACAGTAGGAGAGATAAAGAAAAAAGTCATAGGCTCTGTTAAAATAGTTTATAACTGTTCACCCCCAGGAATATCTTCATTTTCTTAAGTATTTGTCCTTCTTCCTCAGCTCTAATTCTCTGTTCATGGGTCTCATTCTATTTAGTTTTGTTAGCATAATTACTCTGGAAGTGGTAGGAGATTCTACAGTTTGCAACCATGACTGAGAGAAGTACCCTACATTTAATTTTTGAGATCCTTGGAGCTAATGATGGTCTCAGGGCTAACAGCATTCATGCTCATTCCTGCAATGACTATGAGGGCTGTGCCAGCCTAGGATTACACTATAAGCTCATCCTTGGCATTGTAAGATAGGGACATGTCTGGAGGAATGTGTTCCAAGGACATGCATAAAGAAGGAAGATTAGGCCTAGAATAGAACTATCTGAAATGGTAAGTAACTCATGAATACTCAATAGAGAGCTATAATAGAACCTCATGAAGTACAAAGGTACTATGGGAATAAGAGCACATACTATTAGAGAATGTAAATATGTTCATACTATATATGTTCATATACTTACAATCAAAAGCAGTATAGGTAATATTGGTATGTTTTATAGAGCAGAGAAAAAAGTCTGAAAGACCTACTTACATATCCTATTTCCTTTAGTTGGAATTATAATATTTATACTGTTTTTAATAAATTAAAAGGGAAGGTATTGTGTGTTAATAAACTTTTAATATGGACATATTCTAGGGTTATATTACTTCAGATTCTTCAGTATACAGCACAATGCTAGTAATACGAGTTAGAATTATACAAATAACAATTGTTTAAACCAGGTTTTATCTTTCTGAACCTCACATTGCAGTCCTTTTGAGTACAGATATCTTTTAAAGAAAATATAAACTGGAATCAGCAAGATTCCAAAAGTGTCTAAGATCCTATGAAAACTTAGAATGGGAGAGTAATTAGAATGGTCCTATACCATTGTCAATAAAAAGTTGTAAGAAGTCATTGCAACTATTTTTGAAGTGGAAAACCAGAGTTCACAAATATTATAAAAAAACAATAATCTTTTAAAAATGCTAAAATTGGTACTTTAAAAACATTTTTTTTTAAATTTTCGAAACGATTGTAATTTAGGTTGATTCGACAGTAGAACAATGTCTTCTAAAACATTTTTTGTAAGATGCTCTAAAGGATATAAATAAACTCCATATTCAAGTTCCGTGAACATTTGCTAAGATTACTTTGGAAGGAAGTTTTATAGATTAAGAAATGGTATTGAGCCAAAACGAAGCATAATGATCACTTTCTTTGAATTTGTATGAAGTTGGAGTTGTAAGCCCACATGCTTTGAACAACATTTGTTAATGTTGATAAATTATGTATCAAAAGCCCTTAAGAAAACAGTTTTTCTAAATAATAAAACAGTCATCGCTACAGACTACTAACTAGAGAGACACATGGACCACCATGAAACATTTGCATATACACCAAAGGGGTACTAACCTGTCTACAAATTACCTTCATACCATGGGGAGAAATGCATATGAAGCACATGTGAATTTTATGTTGAGGTTTTAGTTCTTTTCCGAGGCATCTTATTATATATAAATGAATATTCCAAAATCTTGGGAACTTCAAACTCACAGTATTTCTACTTTCACATATTTTAGTTAATGGATATCCAACCTTTACAGATGTTACAGGACCCTTTATTTAAATCATTCTGCAAAAACATAAAGCATACCTATAGTCAACTATAATTATTTTAACATTATGTTTATTAAATAATTTTCAATGTTTTGCAATAATATGTTAATTTCTTCATATTCTTTGAGTCTTCCAAGTAATTTTTCCTGCAACTATGAAGACATGTTAGGATAGTGGGGTTGTCACATAGGCAAAGTTTATAAAAAGTGCTTAATTTTTCTCAAAACCTGAAATGTTCTTGCTTTTTCTCACTAGCACTATCTAGAAGTTTCTACTCCTTCTTGGATTCCAAATATCCTTTCCCTAACTAATCCTAAAAATATGTACAAGAAAAATGTTATTAATGATAGGGACATTAAATTATGTATAAAGGACATAATGTATAGTTAATACTTTAAACTCATTCATTTGTTTAGTTTTAGTATATCCTTTTGAAGACAGTAGCTTAATTATCACAAATAACTGAAAACTCACCTGCAAATATCACCGAAGCAGAAAAGAAAAACTCTATAATTTACATTCAAGGTTGTTTGAAACTGTCGGGGCTTGACCAACAGAATTTCAATCTTCTTGGTTTGAAATTTTAACAAATCCTCCTGACCTTGTCCTTAAACAGAGTAGGGTTTGAGCTGTAGAAGTAACTGTGTCTTCAGTAACAAAACAAGGATGTTGCCAGGCATCTATTTTCTCTACTTTGAACTTCAATTCCAAATGTTATTATTCAGTTGTATTTATCTCTTGTTTGAAAAATCTAACAGTCCCACGGAGTCCCTCCTCCTTAGTTCTTGGGAAAGCCTGCGGAAGAGGAGGAGAAAAGATTCTAAGAGTCAGAAGCCATGGAAAACATCAGATGAGCATAGCCCATTGAATCAACTAAATGGATCTCACAGGGCTCATAGGGCTCCGAGAGGCTGGAACAGCAAACATGGGACCTACCTGGGTTGGCACCAGATCCTGGCATTATGGCTATTAGGTTGATGCATCCACGATATTCCTAAGAGTGGGAACGGAACCGCTATACTTCTTACTCTTTCCTGCTCTTTGGATTCCTTCCCTCCTTAATGATTGCTTTGTCCAGCCTCCTCAGTATGAAGGGTTTTGCCTTCTCATACTTTATATTGATTTGTTGTGTCTAGTTGTTGTCTTTTGGAGGACTGGTTTTGTTTGTTTAGTTTATTTTGTTAGAGAAAAACAAGTAGATCTGTTAGAGAAGCGACGTCAGGGAGCAAATGGTATTATTTAGTGTTTTAGGATTGAGAATCCTGGATTTGATGACTTACTTCATTAATAAACACCAATCAGTTGTTTAGTCTCTGATATCCCATGATTATGAACAACATAAACCTCAAAAGACAATAAAGATATATGAGATCACTGGTCTAATTCTCCATTGAGCATCTTATGCATAGTAGTCAAAATAGTTGTGAGCTCTCTTTCACTTCTACATGTTATTATTTTAATTAGTATTGCCTAAAGATGAACATTTTCTAGTTTTCCATCCTCCTATCTAATTAGTAGATTAAAATGAGTGCTTGTTCCTTGGAATATGTCAATGAATGCCACTCCTTTAAGAATTTGAAAATAAACATTAGTAATCAATAATTTCATTTTTTAAGACTAAATGTGTTCAGAGAAAAAATGATAGCAATCATATTATGAGGAAAGAATACAGGTATTGAATTTTTAAGTTATAGCATAGTTGCTATTCTTCTGTTGGGTCTAATTTGTTTTTTATGCTAGATTCCCAAAATTTTATAAAGCACTATGAGCAATGATATATGCAGGGTTTTTGTTTGTTTGTTTGCTTGCTTGCGTGTGTGTGTGTGTGTGTGTGTGTGTGTGTGTGTTTGTGTGTGTGTAATCAAGGCAATAGAACAACATTGTTCTGGAAAGCCTGAGAAGGGTAACTTGTGGCAAGATTGGTGTTATTTGGATTAATGGATTACTGTGGCTGGAATGAGCTTCACAGCTCAAAATTCCTATTTTTAGTCACCACTAGAACATGTTGTTCATGGAAGGCAAAGCAGGTATCAATCGGCCTGAAAAAAAGATATACAAATATAAAATAATCAACCACATTTGTCTCAAGGTTACCTTACATTTGTAAGATAATCTATTTCCAGAACAGGAAAAGGAATCCTGTTCTGCCCAGCAGGACCTAGCTATTCTGTGGGTCAAGGGGGACCGGGGCCTGAAAAAGAAAGGATGGGGGGGGAGAAGAGGGAGACCAAGCAAAAGGATTGTTGTCAAGGTCTCGTTCATTCAAGGCTGAAGGCTTGGTTTCATACACACAGTTAGAAGAGATAGGGAGGGGCTGAGGAGAAAGAACAAAGGTGCTCAGAAGGAGTGAAGGACATCTGGGTGCTGACTGCAGGCTTGAGACATCTTGTACGGGAGGACGCAGATTGTAGGCTTGTGATGTCTTGTGATTTTTTTCACTGGATGTTGGCGAGCTTAACAGTTCAAGGTGTTCATCCAAGAGTCATCTGGTTCTCACGAGCAGCCTTGTGTGGAGGGGCTAGCTAAGTTCCTAACAAAGGGCTAGTTGGTCTTTATGGTGGGAAATATTGATCTGGCTTCCCATAGAATCCTGCTTCCAAATTCACTATTTAAGGATTATGATATAATAAAGAAATATCTGTGGCAATCAGATGGCAATCAAGTTATTAAGACAACACCTGCAACTCCTATTTCTATGTTTCCTGCTTGGAGCTGCCTGACCAATTTATAACACCTATTCCCAATATTCTCCCCTTTGAAAATGTAACCCTAACTACCATTCAGGAAATATGGCTTCTTTCTGCTTGGTGGGGTTATCAGATGTGGCATGTTATTATATGTGGATTTATCTAGCATATCCAAAAAGTGCAATGCTAGTTCCCTGTGTATTACAGCCTGATGTATTGAGAAAGCAAGTCCTTGATTGGTATCTGAATATATATATATATATATATATATATATATATATATATATATATATATATATATATATGCATCCATTTACGGGTGTATTTCTCACTTTTTGTTAATATCTGAAGAACATTTTGTAAATTTTCTATGTTGCATTATCCATTCATTAATTGATAGACATTTTATTTTTTTCGATTCTCTGGTGATTATGAATAGAGTCAGAATGAACATAGATAAATAGGTATCTCTATAGTAGGATATAAAGTCCTGTTAATATATGACCAGTATAGCTGTATCATTGAGTTGTATCATTGAGTCGTGAAGTATGTATTCATAAAGATTTTTTCTTAGAAAATCCCAAACCTGATTTCTATGGTGTTTTATGTTGTTTGTTTGTTTTATTTCTCTGGTGAGTATATTTGGTTTGCATGTTTGTTTACACTCTAGACAATAGTGATTCAGTCTTCGCCTTTACTCACAACTATGCCAGGAATTGATGTCACTTTTGTTTTGTTTTGTTTGTTTGTTTGTTTTGTTTTTTGTTTTTTAGTTTTGGGATTTTGTTGTTGTTGGCCATTCTTAGACAAAAACCCTATGTAGCTTTGATTTAGATTTCCTTGATGGCTAAGGATGTTTAACATTTAAAAAATATTTTTGGGGTGTCTATACTTTTTTTATTTTTTAATTAAATATTTTTTCTTTATTTAGATTTCAAATGTTATCCCCTTTCCTAGGTTCCCCTCTGATAACCACCTATCCCTTCTGCCCCCTGCTAACCAACCTACCCATTCCTGCTTCCTGGTACTGGTATTCTCATTCTGGGGCTTTCAGCCTTCACAGGACCAAGAGCCTCTTCTCCTATTGATGACCTATAAGGCTATCCACTTTTACATATACAGCTTGAGACATGGGTCCCTCCATGTGTACTCCTTGGTTGGTAGTTAACTACCTGAGAGCTGTAGGGGTACTGGTTGGTTCATATTGTTGTTCCTCCTGTTGGGGTAAAAAAACGTTCAGCTCCTATGGTCCTTTCTCTAGCTCCTCTGTTGGGGACCCTGTGCTCAATACAAAGGTTTTCTGAGAGGATCCACCTCTAAATTTGTCAGGCACTAGTAGAGCCTCTCAGGAGACAGCTATATCAGGATCCTGTCAGCAAGTACTTCTTGGCATCCACAATAGTGTCTGAGATTGGTGACTGTATATGGAATGCATCCATAGGTGGGGCAGTCTCTGGATGGATTTTCCTTCAGTCTCTTCTCCATACTTTGTCTCTGTAACTCCTTCCATGGTTATTTTGTTTCCCCTTCTAAGAAGGACCAAAGTATCTACACTTTTGTCTTTCTTCTTCTTGAGCTTCATGTGGTCTGTGAATTTTATCGTGGGTATACAGAGCTCCTGGGCTAATATCCACTTATCAGTGAGTGCATACCATGCATGTGTGGGTTTTTTGTTGTTGTTGTTGTTTGTTTTTGTTTTTGTTTTTTGTTGTGTTTTTTTGTGATTGGATTATGTTACTCAGGATAATATTTTCTAGTTACATCTATTTGCCTAAAAATTTCATGAATTCATCATTTTCAGTAGCTGAATAGTACTCCATTGTGTAAATGTAACACATTTTCTGTATCCATTCCTCTGTTGAGGGACATCTGGGTTCTTTCCAGCTTCTGGCTATTATGAATAAGGCTGCTGTGAACATAGTGGACCATGTGTCCTTATCGCATGTTGAAGCATCTTCTGAGAATATGCCCAGGAGTGGTATTGCTGTAAATTCATTTTCTGAGGAACAGACAAGCTAATCTCCAGAATGTTTGTACCAGCTTACAATCCCACCAGCAATGGAGGAGCGTTCCTCTTTCTCCACATCCTCTCCAGCATCTGCTGTCACCTGTGTTTTTGATCTTAGCCATTCTGACTGGTGGGAGGTGGCATTTCAGGGTTGTTTTGATTTTCATTTACTGATGACTAAGAATGTTGAACATTTCTTTAGGTGCTTCTCAGACATTCAATCTCCTCAGTTGAGAATTTTTTGTTTAGCTCTGTACCCAATTTTTTTTTTAATAGTGGTAATTGGTTCTCTGGAGTCTAACTTCTTGAGCTCTCTGTATATATTGGGTATTAGCCCTCTTTTGTATGTAGGATCAGTTAAGATCTCTCCCCAATCTGTTGGTTGCTGTTTTGTCCTATTGACAGTGTCCTTTGCCTTACAGAAGCATTTTAATTTTATAAGGTCCCATTTGTCAATTCTTAATGTTAGAGCATAAGACATTGATTTTCTGTTCAGGAAACTTTCCCTGTGCCCTTCTGCTCGGGGCTCTTCCTACTTTCTCTTCTAATATTTTCAGTATTTCTTGTTTTATGTGGAGGTCTCTACTTGGACTTGACCTTTGTACAGGAGATAAAAGATCAGGATAACACATTTTATTTCTATGGCTCAATTTTTAAAATTTTACTATTGTTTTTATTATATGTAAGTACACTGTACCTGTCTTCAGACACCCCAGAAGAGGGAATCAGATCTAATTAGGTGGTTGTGAGCCACCATGTGTTTACTGGGGAGTTGGACTCAGGACCTTTGGAAGGGCAGTTAATGCTCTTACCCACTGAGCCATCTCATCAGCCCCCTAATTTTACTATTTTTTTTAAATTAATCATTCCATCAGTTTATATCTCAGATGATATTCCACTTCCCTCTTACCCCTCTACTAATCCCCCTTCCCATGAGCCCTTTTTGCCTGTATGAGAGTGCACCCCACCAACCCACACTCTCTGCCCTCACTCTTGCAGCATCCTAGCCAAGACCAAGGGTCTCCCCTCCCATTGCTGTCAGGCAATGCCATCCTCTGCTATGTATATATCTGGAGACATGGATCCTTCCAGGTATACTCCTTGGTTGGTGATATAGTCTTTTGGAGAACTGGGTGGCCAGGCCAGCCTATGTTGTTCTTCCTATGGGGTTGGAAGACCCCTCTGCTCTACAAGTCCTTCTGCCAGCTCCCCCACCAGGTATCTTGAGCTCAGTCTAAAAATTGCCTCATTTTTAAATTGGCTTTTTTTCTTGATATTTAGCCTTTTTTGCTCTCTCTATAGTATATCTTCTAGCCATATATAAGTTGTATGCTTGGTAAACTCTGTTGAAAAGGAAGTTTGCTAAATAGGCAATGATAAAATAAAAGCAAAGTATATTGTATTTGCAAATTTTATTATCTAGTAGGCACATATTTGTTATTTAGAAATCAATATGCATAGTGACTCTGACCAGGAATTCTCTAGTTACCAGATATAGAAGATGGGGGAGGCAGGGTTGTGTTAAGAGAGAATTAAGATGTAAGAACAAGTTACATTGGGAAAGGGAGTTAACATATTCCCGTTCATGTAATTGTTTTCAAACTGTCACAAGTCCTTCATGTATTCTGTGACAAGCAATTCAAGAACAAAAATCATATGTACACACACACACACACACACACACACATACACACATGTCACACACATGTCACACACATGTCACACACACACACACATATACACACGTCACACACAGACATGTCTACAAATTCTGTTCTGTTTTACTGTTGTTTTGTTGATTTTGTTTATTTTTGCTTCTATGGAGTAACAAATAAATGAAGAGATTAGAACCCTCATAAGAAATCACTTGATTTACCTAGAGTTTAATCTCTGTTCTGTGAATTTTTTAAATAATCTTTGCCACTCTCTACTTTTACTGGTATAAATTCTACTAGGAAGGGCAAAAAAACCAAAAAAACACACAAAAAAAGAAAAACAACAACAAAAAAATCCCAAAACATGTGTCATCTCAGTCTTCAAACAGCTTGTAAAGATAAGGTACCCTTATAGCATATGTCAGCAAGATAGTGCTGAAAGGGCCCTGATATAGCTGTCTCATGGGAGACTATACCAATGCCTGGCAAACATGGAGGTGGAAGCTCACAGTCAGCTATTAGATGTAACACAGGGTTCCCAAGGAAGGAGCTAGAGAAAGTACCCAAGGAGCTGAAGGGGTCTTCAACCCTATATGTGGAAGAATAACATGAACTAACTAGTACCCCCAGATATCATGTCTCTAGCTGCATATATAGAAGAGGATGGCCTGGTTGGCCATCATTGGGAAGAGAGGCCCCTTGGTCATGCAGACTTTATATGCCCCAGTACAGGGGAACGCCAGGGCCAAGATGTCGGAGCGGGTGGGTGGGGGAGCAGGGCCAGGAGGGGGGAGGGTATAGGGAACTTTCTGGATAACACTTGAAATGTAAATGAAGAAATTATCTAATAAAAGTTGGAAAAAAATAATTTAATATCTACATGAACATTCAAAAACAGTAATGCACTTTTTTTTNGCTCCTTGGGTACTTTCTCTAGCTCCTACCTTGGGAGTCCTGTGTTCCAATTAATAGCTGAGTAATGCACTTTTTAAGGGTGTTCTACAAATACTTACAGAGGACAATGTAAACTTTGAGAAATTGAGGCTCTATTCACAGCAGCCTTTTCTCCCTCTGTGTCTGCATTGTCCAGGCACAGAGCCACTTTTCTCAGCTTTTTGTCACTTCCTTGTTGAGCTCCCCCAACCCCCAAAATGTTCCCTATTCTAAATGAATATCTCTTGTCTCCCTGACTAACTCTTACCCTGTCCCACATAGTCCAAAAATCAGCTTATCCTCTAACATTAATTACTTCTTGGCATAACCTTTTTCTTCTTTTCCTGATATTTGTTCATCATTTATTTTCATAATAAAGCAAATAGCTCTATGTCCAACATGTTCTTTCCTAATACTGAAAGGACAGAAAAGGAAATGAAACCATATTCTTGAATCAGCAATTCTATTAATTAACTAGGAGATACATCCAAAAACTTGTGGCAATCTCTCACAGAGGTGTTTGCTTTGTTTTGTTTCCTCAAGGAGGGAACAACCTATTAATATCTACTAATAGTGTCATCTTAACACTATTTTGCTCAAATATTAAATGATTCAGATTTATATAATCTTTAAGGTCCTTTCACTATGCCAAGTATTTGATAAATATTAGGGATTAAAGATAAACATTGCTCCTTAAGGATGAATAAATAATTAAAGGGAGGAATACAATTTCCTGATTTAATTAATCATGTTCATCATGCAAACAAGAACCAAACAGAGCAAAGACCCACAGAGAAACACACAAAGTGCCAGCTTCTTTGTTCAAAATTCTTGAAAAGGTTTGGTTTGATAAATATACACTCTTGGTATATAGTATACAACACTAAAACATCACTTATAAGAATGCTGGTTATAGCAAAGTACATTATTTTTTTCAAGTGTAATAATAAGGTTAAACAATGAAGTGCCCATTCCTATTTCCAGAGAAAATTGGAGTCTCTGGAAAGTTTCTAATTGAAATTGGAGAGTAAGCATAATTGGACACTAAAGCAAAGGAAACAAATCCCAGAAAACAGACATTTGTTTAGGTAATGGTGGTTATAGCAAAGAATAGCTATAAACAATGTGTCTCTCACAGGCAAGGTTAATGTGGCGGCAGCAGCATCGGAATGGTTCACAGATGGTGTGACAGGTCATCAGTTGCAGTGTCTTTCTCAAAGCCAGTGTTTTCATGAGGGAAGCTTAGGGATCAGAGTGCCCCTGATGTTGCCTGTCTGGATATTAAATTGTAGGATACGTAGGGCTATAAAAGTCCAAAAACAATTTATTAGGATAATTCGCAACATTATATACAGATCTATAATGGTCTAATCATCATATAGCAAAACAGTAAGGGAAGAGAAAGCCAGGAGAAGGTAGTACTGATGTGTTCTAGCTCAGTGTCAGAAAAGATCATCTTTTTTTGACACTTCTTATCAGCTTCTTACATTTCCTGGCCCTTCTTCCAGCTACAGAAACTAAAAAACAGGAGTAATCATAGGGACATTAAGAACTTAGAATTAAATTATTTTTTTATTAGATATTTTCTTAATTTACATTTCAAATGCTATCCTGAACGTTCCCTCTACCATCCCCATGCCCTGCTCCACTACCCACCAACTCCCAGTTCTTGGCCCTGGCATTCCCCTGTACTGGGGCATATAAAGTTTGCAAAACCAAGGGGCCTCTCTTCCCAATGATGGCTGACTAGGTCATCTTCTGCTACATATGCAGCTAGAGATATGAACTCTGGGGGTTCTGGTTAGTTCATATTGTTGTTCCTCTTATAGTGTTGCAGATCCCTTCCGCTCCTGGAGTATATTCTCTAGCTTCCCCAGTGGGGGTGCTGTGTTCCATCATATAGGTGACTGTAAGCATCTACTTATGTATTTGCCAGGCACTGGCATAGCCTCATACGAGACAGTTATATCAGGGTCCCTTCAACAAACTCTTTCTGTCTTATGCAATAGTGTCTGGGTTTGGTGACTGATCCATCTCATGATGGATCCCCTGGTGGGGTAGTCTCTGGATAGTCCATCCTTTCGTTTTAGCTCCAAACTTTATCTCTGTAACTCCTTTCATGGGTATTTTGTTTCCTATTCTAAGGAGTGAAGTATCCAAACACTGGTCTTCCTTCTTCTTGATTTTCTTCTGTTTTGCAAATTGTATCTTGGGAATTCTGAGATTCCATGCTAATGTCCGCTTATCAGTGAGTGGATATCAAGTGACTTCTTTTGTGATTGGGTTACCTCACTGGATATCCTCCAGATATATCCATTTGCCCAAGAATTGCAAAAATTCATTGTTTTTAATGGCAGAGTCAGACTTCCTTGTGTCTGTATCCATTCCTCTGTTGAGGGACATTTGCGTTCTTTCTAGCTTCTGGCTATTATAAATGAGGCTACTATTAACATAGTGGAGCATGTGTTCTTATTACCAGTTGGAACATCTTGTGGGTATATGCCCAAGAGAGGTTTTGCTGGATCTACCAGTACTACTATGTCCAGCTTTCTGAGGAACTGCCAGACTGATTTCCAGAGTGGTTGTACAAGATTACAATCCCACCAGCAATGGAGGAGTGTTCCTCTTTTTCCACATCCTTGCCAGAATCTGCTGTCACCTGAATTTTTGATCTTAGCCATTCTGAGTGGTGTGAGGTGGAATCTCAAGGTTGTTTTGATTTGCATTTCCCTGATGATTAAGGATGTTGAACATTTTTCAGGTGCTTCTCAGCCATTCGGTATTCCTCAGTTGAGAATTATTTGTTTAGCTCTATACCCTATTTTTAATGGGGTCCTTTGATTTCCTGGAGTCGATCTTCTTGAGCTCTTTGTATATATTGGATATTAATCCCCTATTAGCTTCAAGATTGATAAAAATATCCCAGTATGTTGATGACCTTTTTGTCTTATTGACAGTGTCTTTTGCCTTACAGAAGCTTTGCAATTTTATAAGATCCCATGTGGCAATTCTTGATCTTACAGCACAAGCCATTGCTGTTCTGTTTAGGAATTTTCACCCTGTGCCCATATCATCGAGGCATTTCCCCACATTCTCCTCTATAAATTTCAGTGTCTCTGGTTTTATGTGGAGGTCTTTGATCCACTTAGACTTGAGCTTTGTACAAGGAGATAAGAATGGATCAATTTGCATTCTTCTACATGATCACCTCCAGTTGTGACAGCACCATTTGTTGAAAATGCTTGTTTTTTTCCACTGGATGGTTTTAGTTCCCTTGTCAAAGATCAAGTGATTATTGGTATGAGGATTCATTTCTGGGTCTTCAATTCTATTCCACTGATCTACATGTTTGTTGCTGTACTGGTACCATGCAGTTTTTATCACAATTAATCTTTAGTACAGCTTGAGGTCAGACATGGTGTTTCCCCCAGAGGTTCTTTTATTGTTGAGAATGGTTTTTGCTATCCTAGGTTTTTTTATTGTTCCAGATGAATTTGCACATTGCCCTTTCTATCTCAGTGAAGAATTGAGTTGGAATTTTGATGGGGATTGCATTGCATCTGTAGATTGCTTTAGGCAAGATAGCCATTTTGACTATATTAATCCTGTCAATCCATGAGTATGGGAGATATTTCCATCTTCTGAGATCTTCTTCAATTTCTTTCTTCAGAGACTTGAAGTTCTTGTCATACAGATCTTTTACTTCCTTAGTTAGAGTCACACCAAGATATTTTATATTGTTTGTGATCATTGTGAAGGGTGTTGTTTCCCTAATTTCTTTCTCAGTCCATTTATTCTTTGTGTAGAGAAAGGCCATTGGTTTGTCTGAGTTAATTTTATATCCAGCTACTGCACTTAAGCTTTTTATCAGGTTTAGGAGTTGTCTGGTGGAATTTTTGGGGTCACTTATATATACTATCATATCATCTGCAAATAGCGATAGTTTGAGCTCTTTCTTTCCAATTTGTATTCCCTTGACCTCCTTTTGTTGTCGAATCGCTCTGGCTAGGACTTCAAGTACTATATTGAATAGATAGGGAGAAAGTGGGCAGCCTTGTCTAATACCTGATTTTATTGGGATTGATTTAAGTTTCTCTCCATTTAATTTGATGTTGGATACTGGTTTGCCGTATATTGCTTTTATTATGTTTAGGTATGGGCGTTGAATTCCTGATCTTTCCAAGACTTTTATCATGAAAGGATGTTGGATTTTGTGAAATTCTCTCTCAGCATCTAAGGAGATGATCATGTGGCTTTCTCTTTGAGTTTGTTTATATAGTGGATTATGTTGATGGATTTCTGTATATTAAACCATCCCTGCATTCCTGGTATGAAACCTACTTGGTCATGATGGATGATTGTTTTGATGTATTTTTGGAATCAGTTTGCGAGGATTTTATTGAGTATTTTTGCATCGATATTCATAAGGAAAATTAGTCTGAAGTTCTCTTTTTTTTTCAACTTTTATTAGATATTTTCTTCATTTACATTTACATTGTTATCCAGAAAGTTCCCTGTACCCTCCCCCCTCCCGGCCCTGCTCCCCTACCCATCCGCTCCCACTTCTTGGCCCTGGCGTTCCCCTGTATTGGGGCATATAAAGTCTGCATGACCAAGGGGCCTCTCTTCCCACTGATGGCCAACTAGGCTATCCTCTTCTATATATGCAGCTAGAGACATGAGCTCAGGGGGTACTAGTTAGTTCATGGTTATTCTTCCACCTAGAGGGTTGAAGACCCCTTCAGCTCCTTGGGTACTTTCTCTAGCTCCTTCTTCCTTGGGAACCCTGTGTTCCATCAAATAGCTGACTGTGAGCTTCCACCTCCATGTTTGCCAGGCATTGGTATATTTTCCCCTGAGACAGCTATATCCGGGCCCTTTCAGCACTATCTTGCTGGCATATGCTATAGTGTCTATGTTTGTTGGCTGATTGTGGGATGGATCCCTGGCAGCTGCAGTCATTGGGTCTCTCCCAGCCAGAGCACCCCCACCCTGCCATCTTTCCTCTGAGCCCAGTGGACGCAACTAGGGCCTGTCCTGCGCTTCACACACCCCAGGACTATAAGAAAGCATCGGGGTTATGTGTGAGTGCAGTGCAGAGGTGGTGTTGTGAGCAGTGGGTCAGCAGTTGCCAGCAGGGGCTGGATCCGAGAACTCTGCCCCACCAGAGGCTGGGCCTCTCCTAGCCAGAGCACCCTCCACCCCGCCATCTTTCCTCTGAGCCCAGCAACTCCCAGGACTTTAAGATCACATTAGGAGCTCAGGGCTTGGGCCTCAGGCACTGTGCACTCTCTTAGGCTCCTTTGGGACTCTCCAAGCTATCTGGGGACCTCAAGTGAGCAGGGGGACAAAGCCTCTGTTCTAGCCCAATCTCGTGGAACCTGAGACATCAGCCAGGAGATTGATAGGTGCCCAGGGCAAAACAGCCCCTACCTTCCTGTCTGGTCCGGCCTGCCCAGCACCAGCTCGGGTCTCGGGCCACAGGTGCTGTGCACTCTCCTAGGCTCTTTCGGGACTCCCCAAGCTCTCTTGGGACCTGAGGTGAGCAGGGGAACACAGCCTCTGTTCCAGCCCAATCTCGTGGAACTTGAGACATCAGACAGGAGATTGATAAAGGCCCAGGGCAGAACAGCGGGTCCTTTCTGGTCTGCACCAACACCAGGCCTCCTCGGGCAGAGATGGCAGGAGGCAAGCATAAGAACAGAAGCAACAGAATCCAAGGGTACTTGGCATCACCAGACCCAAACTCACCCACCACATAAAGTCCTAGATACAACAGCACACCAGAAAAGCAGGACATGGATATAAAGTCACTGGTCATGATGATGATGGAGGACTATAAGAAGGAAATACAGGAAATCACAGATAAACAACTGAAGTTCTTTTTTTTTGTTGTTGGATCTTTGTGTGGTTTAGGTATCAGAGTAACTGTGGCTTCATAGAATGAATTGTATAGAGTTCCTTCTGTATCTATTTTTTGGAATCGTTTGAGGAGAGTTGTAATTAGGTCTTCTTTGAAGGTCTGATAGAGCTCTGCACTAAACCCATCTGGTCCTGCACTTTTTTGGTTGGGAGATTATTGATGACTGCTTCTATTTCTTTAGAGGAAATGGGACTGTTTAGATTGTTAATCTGATCCTGGTTTAACTTTGGTACCTGGTATCTGTCTAGATAGTTGTCCATTTCATCCAGGTTTTCTAGTTTTGTTAGTATAGCCTTTTGTATTAGGATCTGAAAATGTTTCAGAATTCCTCAAGTTCTCTTGTTATGTCTCCTTTTTCATTTCTGATTTTGTTAATTGGAATACTGTCCCTGTGCCCTCTATTTGGTCTTGCTAAGGGTTTATCTATCTTGTTCATTTTCTCAAAGATCCAGCTCCTGGTTTGAGTGATTCTATGAATAGTTCTTTTTGTTTCCTCTTGGTTGATTTTGGCCCTGAGTTGATTATTTCCTGCCTTCTACTGCTCTTGGTTGATTTGCTTCCTTTAGTTCCAGAGTTTCTTGGTGTGCTGTCAGGTTCCTAGTGTAAGCTCTCTCTAGTTTCTTTTTGGAGGCATTCAGGGCTATGAGTTTTCCTCTTAGGACTGCCTTCATTGTATTCCATAAGTTTGGGTATTTTGTGGCTTCATTTTTATTAAACTCTAGAAAGTATTTAATTCCTTTCTTAATTTCATTCTTGACCTAGGAATCATTGAGTAGAGCGTTGTTCGGTTTCCATGAGAATATTCGCTTTCTATTATTTATGTTGTTATTGAAGATCAGCCTTTGTCCATGGTGGTCAGATAGGATGCATGGGATAATTTCAATATTTTTATATCAGTGGAGGCCTGTTTTGTGGCCAATTATATGGTCAATTACGAAGAAGGTACCATATGGTTCTTAGAAGAAGGTATACCCTTTTGTTTTAGGATAAAATGTACTGCAGATATCTATTAAACCCCTTTGTTTCATAACTTCTGTTAGTGTCCATGTGTCTCTGTTTAATTTCTGTTTCTAGGATCTGTACATTGGTGAGGGTGGGTTGTTGAAGTCTCCCACTATTGCTGTGTGATGTGCAAAGAGTGCTTTGAGCTTTACTGGCAGTTTCTTTAATGAATGTGGCTGTCCTTGTAATCAGAGCATAGTTATTCAGAATTGAGAGTTCATCTTTGCAGATTTTACCTTTGATGAGTATGAAGTGTCCCTTCTTCTCTTTTTTGATAACTTTTTGATGGAAGTCAATTTTATCTGATACTATTATGGCTATTCCAGCTTGTTTCTTTGGAACATTTGCTTGGAAAATTGTTTTCTAGCCTTTCACTCTAAGGTAGTGTCTGTCTTTTTCCCTGAGGTGGGTTTCCTGTAAGCAGCAAAATGTTGGGTCCTATTTGTCTAGTGAGTCTATGTCTTTTTATTGAGAAATTGAGTCCATTGATGTTAAGGGAAATTAAAGAAAAGTAATTGTTGCTTTCTGCTATTTTTGTTGTTAAAATTGAGATTCTTTTTGGGGGGCTCTCTTCTTTTAGGTTTGTTGAAGAATTACTTTTTTGCTTTTTCTAGGGTGTAGTTTCCATCCTTGTGTTGGTGTTTTCCTTTTATTATCCTTTGAAGGGCTATTTGTATGTTCATGGGAATCTCTTTCTTTAGGTTTGGGAAATTTTCTTCTATTATTTTGTTGAAGATATTTGCTGGCCCTTTAAGTTGAAAATCTTCATTCTCATCTACTCCTATTATCTGTAAGTTCATTCTTCTCATTGTGTCCTGGATTTCCTGGATGTTTTGAGTTAGGATCTTTTTGCATTTTGCATTTTTTTTTTTTTTGATTGTTGGTCTCATGTTCTCTATTGAATCTTCTGTACCTGAGATTCTCTTTTCCAACTCTTGTATTCTGTTACTGATGCTCACATCTATGGTTCCTGATTTCTTTCCTACGCTTTCTATCTCTAAAGTTGTCTCACTTTGGGTTTTCTTTATTGTTTCTACTTCCAATTTTAGGTCCTGGATGGTTTTGTTCAATTCCATCACCTGTTTGGTTGAGTTTTCCTGTAGTTCTTAAGGGAATTTTGTGTTTCCTCTTTAAGGACTTTTACCTCTTTAGGAGTGTTCTCTGTATTTCATTAAATGAATTATTAAAGTCCTTCTTCATGTCCTCTATCAACATCATGAAATATGACTGGCTGAGGTAGGAGTGTTGGGTTCTGATGATGGTGAGTGGTCTTGGTTTCTCTTATCATGATTCTTAAGTTTGCCTTTTGCTATCTGGTAATCTCTGGAGTTAGTTGTTATAGTTGTCTCTGGTTGGAGCTTGTCCTTCCTGTGATTTTTTTATCCTCTGTCAGCAGTCCTGGAAGTCCAGATCTCTCCTGAGTCTCAGTGTTCAGAGTAGTCTCTGCAGGCAAGCTCTCCTCTTGTAGAGAAGGTGCACAGAGGTCTGTTGTTCAGACCTGCCTCTTGGCTAAAGATGAAGGCCTTATACAGGACCTGTCCCAGAAGATGTGTAGCCTCTGCTGCCTGCATGCTCACCTGCATAGACTGTTCTCTGAGGGACCCAGGACCCAAGTTGGCTCCCTCACGAGGTCCAATAGGTAAATCCCTCCTGGGAGGACACCTCTCCTCAGGTGGGGAAGGTGCCCGGATGTCTAAGGCCCCAAACTGGGTCTGTCCAGAAGCTGTGTTGCTTCTGCCAATCCCAGAACCTGTTTTGATTCTGCAGTCAGCACTTTCACTTGCACAGACTGGTCTCTGAGGGACCTGGGATCCAAGAGGGCTCCCTCACCTAAACTATTTTTTGAGATCCATAGACTATACACACTAGTCTGGAACTGACAAGCCCAGATAAGATTTTAATGGAATAGTTTTAAATTGTTATTTTCAGAATGTAAAATGTGAATATCCCTGTGTATGTTTGCAGCACATTTCTCATCTTTTATATCAAGGACTCAATTCCATCTTATGAAGGAGAAATGGATTAAATGTTTAGTTCTGGGGTTTCTGGTACACCTGGTTTTGACTTCACATCATTATTATTTTTTAAATATTTTGATCATGTAGGTTTAACTATGTTGATACTAAATGATTATGATTGTATCTTTCATAATTAAAAAGAGAATAACACTGAAAGAGAGTAGCCATGGCTCATAAAGAGCCATGGCTATCCTTCCAACATCTGGCTTCTGCTCATTTAAACAGCTGGAATCAGAATAAACAGAGTGATTTCCATTTTTCTATTAAGCAAGCACTATTTTACTTAAAAGTCACAGAGAATTAATGACTATATGTCATTCAAAATTATCTACCTAAGTAGAAAAATGAAAAGTTAATTGCTTCTATTGGATATAAACAAGAAATATAAAGCCAATTTATTCTTAGCTCTCTGAACATTTTCTTATTAATAGCTTTGCATGAGACCATGATTAACTTATTCCCCTTTGTTGCATTAAAAATAAGGAAGGACAAGAGAGGTTCTATTTGCCAAGGAATCTGGAGTAATCGATAGTAGAAAATTAATACTTATTTTCCTTTTATGTGTGCCTATGAAATGAGATTTAACCCATAAGCCATCAAGTTTTCTCATCTATAAATAGCCTTTAATGAAATTTCTGCAGCAAAAAAGTGAACATTCTATACAAAAAGTTGTTATGTGATAATGCTTTAGAAAAAAATAAGAAAATAATTTTCTGTGTTCTATGGTTTTAGTGTTTTAAAATTAAATTACAATTATATTATTCCCCTTTCCTTCCCCCTCCATCTTTTTCCTCTAAATGAATATGCTACTTAGCCCCCCTCAAATGCAGCATATTTTCTTTAATTATTATATATAATTATGCTGAGTAGATTTTGAACTATCTAAGTAGATTTTTGTATGGTGTTGTTTGTTTGTTTGTTTGTTTGTTTCATCTAGAGAAAAATTGTTGACATTGTTGTAATGTTTCAGGAACAAATTTGCCCGATGCCACAACCTCCTAATTCTGAACCCTCCTCTTTCTCATTCAGTGTTCCTCTCTTCCTCAGTCACTTATCTTCTGCAGTCTTACCTCTATGGGCATTCACTATGTTATGACACCTAAACAGCATGTCCTAGGTCCATGTGGTTAATTACCAATGATGAAAAATTGAGTTACTATGACATTTTATTTTGCACATTTTATTATTGTAGGAGGATAGAATCACACATATCCATCTATAAATTATTTTTAGACAATTGATAATGACTGATAATACTGATGATAATGTTACTGACAATTAATAATGGCTTTCTTATCCTATTCTCCTCTGAAAAGGTAAAAGAGCTCAAACTTGCTTAGCATCAAGCTATCAAATGTCTGTGAACATTTTTGACCTGGCTATCCTGTTATGAGGCTTTTATGGTAACAAGAGAAAGAAATATGTTCTTAATACATACACACAGACACACAGAGACACACAAACACAGACCCACAGACACACACACACACACACACACACTTTGCTCTATTTTGTTGTTGTTGTTGGTGGTGGTTGGTTGGTAGGTTAGTTGTTTTTTTTTTTTTTTTTTTTTTTCAGAAAGATTCATCTTTGTATACCCCTAAGTGTACTGGAAATTGCTCCATAGAGCAGGCTGGCATGAATCCTAAAGACCCATCTGCTTCGAATGCTGGAATTAAGGGCATGTGTTACCTCCTGCCAGCCACTCATACTTTCTTACAATTCCAGTATTAATTTTTCTTGGGGATGGGGAGATGGCTCAGTGGTTAAGAACACTGACTACTCTTCCAGAGGTCCTGCGCTCAATTCCCAGCAACCACATGGTGGCTCACAACCATCTGTAATGGGTATCTGATGCTGTCTTCTGCTGTGTCTTTAGACAGTGACAGTGCACCCACATATATTAAATAAATATGGCTGGAGCAGGCAGGGCTGGAGAAAGCAGGGCTGGAAAAAAAATAATTTAATAAAAATAAAGAACCCAGATGTCCCTCAAAAGAAAGATGGATACAGAAAATGTGGTACATTTACATAAAGGTGTACTACTCAGATAAAAACAATGAATTCATGAAATTCTTAGGCAAATGAATGGAACTAGAAAATATCATCCTGAGTGAGGTAACCCAATCACAAAAGAACACACATGGTATGCATTCACTGATAAGTGGATATTAGTCCAGAAGCTTAGAATGCCCAAGATAATATTCACAGAACACATGAAGCTCAAGAAGAAGAAAGACAAAAGTGTGTATTCTTTGGTCCTTCTTAGAAGGGGGAACAAAATAACCATGGAAGGAGTTACAGAGACAAAGTGTGGAGAGTGTGCAGCAGAGACTGAAGGAAAGGCCATCTAGAGACTGCCCTACCTGAGGATCCATCCCATATACAGTCATAAAACTCAGACACTATTGTGGACACCAAGAAGTGCTTGCAGACAGAAGCCTGATATAGCTCTCTCCTGAAAGGTTCTACCAGTGCCTGACAAATTCAGAGGTGGATGCTCTCTGCCAACCATTGGACTGAGCACAGGGTCCCCAACAGAGGAGTTAGAGAAAGGACCAAAGGGGCTGAAGGGGTTTGCAACCCCATATGTGGAACCACACTATATGAACCAACCAGTACCCCCAGAGCTCCCAGGGACTAAACCACCAACCAAACAGTACACATGGAAGTACCCATGGCTCCAGCTGCATATATAGCAGAAGATATCCTTGTAGGACATCGTTGGGAGGAGATGCCCTTAGTCTTGTGAAGGCTCTATGCCCCAGTGTAGGGGAATGCCAGGGCCAGAAAGTGGGAGTGGCTATGTTGGTGAGAAAGGGAAGTGGGAAAGAGATAGGGGATTTTCAGAGGGGAAACCAGGGAAGAAGATAACATTTGAAATGTAAATAAAGAAAATATTTAACCAAAATAATAATTTTTCTTTTTTTGTATTCAGAGTCCTTATTAATTTGTATGCTAGTAAATGAAATTATGACAAATCTACCCAAAGAAGCACCATTTAACCATTATATTGATAGTGTCAAATACGTGTAATAGCAGGGAAATCTATTTAAATAAAATACATAATATACAAAGTATATTATCAATGCCATGTAATCTCATTTCTCTAATCATAGATACTAATTAATAAATCTATATTTGTGTTCCTTCATTGAAAATGTCCTTGAAATATACCAATATACTAATAATCCTATAGTTATTAGTATTATTTCTTGATTTTTGAAATTATGAATGAACAGACTTTTTCAATTTATTTTCTGTGTGGTTTCTAAATCGATGGTATTAATTGTGCAGTCATGAAAATTTCAGTGATCTTATCTTCAAGCCAGAAGCCCTTGCAGTTTAGTAGTGAGGGAATGTATGCCCTTAAGTCTGGACCGTTGGAGCCATAGCACAGCATCCATCTGTTATGAAAAGAACACCAAACAGAATAAGGAAAATGTTAAATACTTTTAAGACAATAACATTTATTTTTTTCGTTCTTAAAAATTTAGATTAACTGGCTGGCGATTTTACTTTGTTGGCCATCGGTTTTTATTAACTTAGAATTTCTGAGAAAAATATAATAATTTTGAAATCAATACATATGACCCTGTAGAAACTAATGCCATGAAAGTATGGCTGACTTACAATCATAATTTAGAAAAATTTTAAGTTACATTTCCAAATGGCTAGTTACTTAAATGTCACCAATAAGACTATGCTAAAGCAAAATAATATTGATAATCAGGTACATGAAGGAAAACTAAGATTTCAAACCATTTTACTCTCATATTGACTCTTTTTGCTTTTTCTATAATTTCAGTTTTAAATGGAAAAATATGTAGCTAATTGAGAATCATTTCAGCTATTTTGTATATGCTTAGACAATGCCCCTAAGACAAACTTCTTACAGGCTAACATTGAAGTTTGATTTTCAAGGATTTCATCTTCTTTTTTTTTTTTTTTCCTCTTTATTAGATATTTTCTTCATTTACATTTCACATGTTATCCAGAAATATTCCCTTACCCTCCCGCGTCCCCGCCCTGCTCCCCTACCCACCCCCTCCCACGTAATGGCCCTGGCATTCCCCTGTTCTGGAGCATATAGAGTCTTTATGACCAAGGGGCCTCTCCTCCCAATGATGGCCAACTAGGCCATCTTCTTCCATATATGCAGCTAGAGTCATGAGCGCAGGGGGAACTAGTTAGTTCATGTTATTCTTCCACCTAGAGGGTTGAAGACCCCTTCAGCTCCTTGGGTACTTTCTCTAGCTCCTACCTTGGGAGTCCTGTGTTCCAACTAATAACTGACTGTGAGCATCCACTTCTGTGTTTACCAGGCACTGGTATAGCCTCCCACAAGACAGCTATATCAGGTCCCTTTCAGCATTATCTTGCTGGCATATGCTATAGTGTTTATTTTGGTGGCTGATTATGGGAAGGATCCCTGGCAGCCGCCGTCACTGGTTGGTTCATCCTTTTGATTCAGCTTCACACATGATCTCTGTAACTCCTTCAGTGTGTGCTTTGTTCTTGATTATAGGAAGGGGCACTGAGACCACATTTTGAACTTCATTCCTCTTGAGATTCATGTGTTTAGTAAGTTGTATCCTGGGTAGTCTAGGCTTCTGGGCTAGTATCCACATATCAGTGAGTACATGTTATGTGAGTTCTTTTGTGATTGGGTTACCTCACTCAGGATGACATCCTCCAGATCCATCCATTTGCCTAGGAATTTCATATAGTCATTGGATTTCATCTTCTTAAAGGGATTTTCCTCCACAAAACCTTTACCTTTGCAGAAACTCTTTTCCCTGTCTTTCTCAGTCTCTTTTCACTCTGGAGAAACATCAAGATTTTTGCGGGGCATCCTCCACCTCAGTGAAATCATCCAGCCTTCCCTTGGAGTTTATGTGCCTCTCAATCCTGGAAGGGAAGTCAAATAACACTAGTGAAAGCTGTAACCAGGCAATTAATTGTCACAAACCCAGTCACTGAACCCTATCTTCACAGACCACACTGGGGATGTGAGCTTGCCAGTTAGCAAAATTTTTCCTTTGCAGTAAGATTATGCAAATATTAAGTAATAGGAACTAATGAAAATATAACTCCTATGCTACTTATTGGCCATTTATGTAATTACGTTTCCTAGTGATATCATCTTTTGTTCAGTGTGGTGATTCTCCTGTGCTTCCTTGAAGAGCTTTGTGTGAGCAGAGGTAGTTTGATTCTGTCCCTCTCTGGCATTCAGTATTGACCACTTCTCTCTGAAAACAATGAAGAGAGGAGCTTTTTTGTTGTTGTTGTTGTTGTTGTTTTTACAAGAGTCAACACTGGTGACTGTACATGATCAATATCTAATCTGCTTGATTGAATTCTAGTGGCATTCTTTACTTTTCCTACAAAGATCACTTCTTTTTTTCTTGCTTTGTTATCTTTTCATTGCTTTTACTGATTGTCTTTACTTTCTTACAAAGAATCACTTCTTTGCTTNTTGTTGTTGTTGTTGTTGTTGTTTTTACAAGAGTCAACACTGGTGACTGTACATGATCAATATCTAATCTGCTTGATTGAATTCTAGTGGCATTCTTTACTTTTCCTACAAAGATCACTTCTTTTTTTCTTGCTTTGTTATCTTTTCATTGCTTTTACTGATTGTCTTTACTTTCTTACAAAGAATCACTTCTTTGCTTGCTTCCTTATCCTTCAATTACTTCTTTTTTTCTTATTATTCTTTAATATTTTTATAGTCCAGTAGTTATCTCCCTGCTAGTATGCCCACTGACTGCTCCTCATCTAATACCTTCTCCCACGTCTCCAAGAGGATGTCCCCATCACCCACCCCCATCCCACCAGAACTCCCCACTCCCTGGGGATTCAAGTTTCCCAAGGGTTAGGTGTTTCTTCTTTCACAGATGCAAGAGCAGGCAGTCCTCGTCTGTGTATGTGTTGGGGGCCTCATATCAGCTGGTGTAGAGTTCATGGTTGGTGACTCAGTATCTGAAAGATCTCTGAATTCTAGCTTAGTTGAGACTGCTGTTCTTCCTCTGAGGTTGCCCTCCTCCTCAGTTTCTTCCAGCTTTTCCTTATTTTAACCACAGAGGTCACTGCCTTCGGTCCATTGATTGCATGTAATTATCTGCCATTAACACTTTCAGCTGCTTGATGGGCCTCTCTAAGAGAGCAGTCATGCTAGGCTCCTGTCTGTAAGTACATCATAGCATCAGTAATAGTGTCAGGCCTTGGAGCATCCCCTTGAGATGGATCCCAATTTGGGCATGTCACTGGACCTCCTTTACTGACTGTAAAATTTTGATTTTGACTTTTCAATAGTAGTGCATATATTTCTTCATATCTAGATACAGCGTATTACTGAAAATATGTTGAATGTTGATTTTCTTTAAGAACTGGTACTCTATTATTTCTAACAGGAGATAATTTAATCTGAACCTACAAAAAACACTCAACCAAAAGTGTTCAAACCATAATCAATATTTAAATATTTGTCTGAAATTTAACAAAGACTTTTATATAGCAAAAGCAGTAAAGTACCGTTTACCTAATCTTTCAACATCTAATTATTTAGTACTTTGTATGCTTATTATTACCTGGCTGTACAGTACACAATAATGCTGTTCTGTATTCCATGCAAAGTACCTTTAATTTTAATGTGGGAAAAGCCATTCTTCAGCATTACTGGTATGCATGGTATAAAGTCAGGTTGTGACAATAACTCAAACATCTGTTTTGTGTAGCTCTGCTCATAAAATTCTTGGTCATTGGTCAGAAATCTATGTGGCCTTGATCTGAATTGTAGCTAAATCAAACATGGTAACATTTTCCTACAGGGCTGTTTGCTTAATCCTTTATTAGAGCAAAGTCATTCATATCTTCACCAAGTGTACAGAGTGCATCATTGGGCTGGCATTGTTTCCTAACAGTAGTGCCTAAGACATTAGAAGGCATGAAGATCACCTGGGCATCGAATTATAATCTGCAATCCTGGAAGGTTTCTTTGGGATGCTTTCAGATTCCCTGAGGATCCCAAAGTAGCCATGTTTTGATGAGTTTTCTTCTTCAATTGGAATTGTGGGAAATGTGGAAAGGAAGTTTCCCACATGAGCTTCGGCTGGGTGTTCATTGTGAAGCATTACATACTGGGTTGTTTCAGTATTGGTTCTGAGGCCAAGATCTTCTTGGAATGGAACCAGGCATTTATCTTGTATAATGGCAAGGGGATATCAAACGATGAGTTTTGTCAGTAGTTAATATCTGCAGGGGAAATCCCCTTTGATCAGATGATGCATAAAAACTACAGCACAGTATTGCTTCCTGGAACCCTCTTGTCTTGTTCCTCTTGCAAATGCTTCACCTTTCAGGGAGTTTTATTTTCCTTTTCTGACAACCTTTTTTTTTTTTTTTTCTAATGTTTATCTATTATTCTAATGTTTATCTATTATCCTCCTCTTTCCCAGTTTCCCCTCCACAAACGCCCTATCCTCTTCCTGATTCCCTGCTTCTAGGAGGAAGTGAATCCAGCTGGCCCACTCTCTCTTGCCTCAGCGCCCTAGCATTCTGCAATGCTGGGTTAACAAACCTTCACAGGTCCAAGAGACTCCCCTCCCACTGATGCAGTTGGAGCCATGGGTATTCTTTGGTTGGGGGTTTAGCCCCTAGGAGCTTTGAGTATTTAGTTGGTTCATATTATTGTTCTTCCTTCAGTCCTGCCCCTAACAGTATTATTAACAGTATTATTATTATTAACAGAATTAACAGTTTTATTCCATTATTGTTAGCATTTATTTTTATCTTTTTGTGTTTTTTGGGGGGATGTGTACATGAATGTGTGCATGCTCATGAGCATAAGTGTGTGTGTGTGTGTGTGTGTGTGTGTGTGTGTGCATGCGTGCGTACGTGCGCGCCTGGTCAGCCATCATTTGGAGGAGAGGCCCCTTGGTACTGCAATCTTTATAAGCCCCAATACAGGGGAACTCCAGGGCCAAAAAGTGGGAGTGGGTGGGCAGGGGAGCAGGGAGGGGGGGAGGGGTAAGCGGACTTTCGGAATAGCATTTGAAATGTAAATTAAGAAAAGATCTAATAAAAAATTAAAAACTAGTAACATTAAAATTCTAAACCACACAAAATTCTATTAGGGCCTTTGCTTGTCAGACAAAAGAAGTAATAGGTTTTGGATGAACATCCCTTTTATTATTCTTTTTAGCTAAAACCTGTTATCTGCTGAGGTAATAGTAGTTTTCTTTTAAAAGATATATTTAGGTGACAAACTTATTAACTGAGATATCATTTTTATTTGTTGGGGTGTATACAGTGAGGAACTTTGCAAATTCAACTGTAGACAATTTTAAGAGGAGTTTTTCTTGGATTTGGGATTGGCTAGTTCAGAATCCAAAAGCCAGTATCATATGATGTAGAAGGGAAGAAAACTATTGAAGCCACATTAAGGCAGAGGTAGAGATAGAGTGATGAACCCACATCCAGGGCCACCAAATAATTACAGGAGTCACCGATAGTTGTGGCAGAAGCAGAAACATGTTTTACCTGCTTTCAGAATCAACTTTGACTACATACTTCTGAACTCCAGTTCTCTGAATATTTAAGTACACCTAATATATTTTCCATTCTCCTGACTTCCCCTCTGCCTTCTTTTCAGACAGTCAAGGGTGTTTAAACAATATGGAGAAACCTCAGCCATATTAGTTGAATATTTGAGAAATAATTGAGAAACATCATCAAGAATGATAAATACTTTTACACTCCACTTGAGTGGCATTTTTAATCTGATGACAATTTTAAAAACAGTTGCTATAAAGAATATTCAAGTTTTATATCAGAGTATAACATATGCCATTTTATGAAAACACAGGTATAGGTATGGATACATTATAAGCATATGTTGCAGAATATTTGGAGAAACAAAGCAATACTACATAAATACTGTATATCCCTCCATTCAACTCATCTTTTAAATTTTTGTTGATATAGCCAAATTATTTGTCACAATACAGTAGAGTTCAAAGTATAATGTAACCAACTTACTCTTTAACACAGCTAGACAAAAGCTGGTCAATTTTCAATGTGTAGAATACCATTCTAAATCTGTTTCTGAAATAAAAATGGTATTATGGAGGGGAATAGAATTTGTGATTTAACAGGAGAATTTGACTTATCAAAACATCAAGTTCCTTTTAGAACTGAATTTTTTCCTTTATTTTTGTTCTATTTACCCAATAAAAAATTTGAAGTTTCAAGTTCTTCAAGATAATTTCATTTTAAAATGTGGAATAAGAAGAGTTGAGGGAAACCGAAAGTGAGCATGGAAATAGCAAAGAAGGAAATGTTTAGTTCATCTCAAAATGCATGTTTCAATAAAAATATAGAAAATGCAGATGCAAGATTCTGTCACTGCTAATGTCTCTAATATTTAGACATAGCAGGGTGATGTGTAAATTTAGTGAGAAAAGTTTTTATTGGTCATCTAAGAATGAAGACAAAAAGTCTTCTTAATATGTAATATAAATATATAAATGTTTATATATATATATTTATATGTAATTTATATATAACTATATGTGAATATAATATGAATTATATGACTAAAATTCATAATAAAATATGATTTTTTACACTATACTCTTTACAACTCTGTGAGTTGTAGTAAGGTACCTAAAGACAGTAGATGACAGTGCCATATCTCCTTGACTTCCTTTGAGCATTGTACTATATAGTCCTGAGAACAATTTCTCACCACCATCCTTTTAGTTTTAAGTGAGTAATTTAATAAGTATATAGTAAAAAATAATTAAAATAATCAATGCAAATAGTGGACATACAGATTGAGAAAGACAGACATAAACATTAAATATGAAATAGGCAATGAAAATTGACTGGGTAATCCGACTTGTGACCATCAGCTTCCATTTCTGTTAGAGTGCCCTGGGCAGAGTAGAATATTCTCTTACCTGAGGCTTTCAAGTGAAAAACCAATTAACAGGCAGAAAGAAAACATCATAAAATAAGAAGTTTACAAATATTCACCTGAAATTTACTGGTAAAGTTGAGGCAGTTGCCTGGAATTCTGGATTGAGCTTTCTCTCCGTGGGAGAGATTTTCATAGCTACATTCGTAATTTTCCATCCCATAAAAGGCCTTTTTATGTAATGAAATAAACAATAGTAACTTCTCTTGTAAATATTTACTTTCTAGCTGTTCTCAAGAACATAGTTTCCTGCTACTCTTAGACTCTTTGATGTTTTCTTCTCAATGGAAAGACAAAAGTTATTGGAGAACACATTGTAACTTAACCCATTCATTCTCTCTAGTCTATGAGTGTCATATTGCTTGTTACTTCTTCTCCATTTCATACATCTGTATCCTCATTGTCCAGGACTAATTTCTTCCTGTGGATGAATATATTACACAGTTGCTCTTTCCCTACTGGAACTCCCAACTTACATTTCTGCCTCACCCATTGACCAATTAGTTTTTTTGTATTTTTTTTTTTTAAATTGAAATGGGAGGCTTGCATATAGGACACAAGAGAATCTCTCTACTTTTCCCTCTTTTAGTCCAAAAGGGTCTTTCTCCTTCTAAAATAAAATGTAAGCAATAATAGCAATTATGAAAACTACCAGGTAAGATTAAATTTACAATGTCTAGTCCATATGGATTTACCAACCTTGGAGAAAATTTTTCTACTATCTATAATATCTTGGTGAGTTCAAAGTTCTGTACTTAAATCAACTTCTATCATAACTTGCATCACCAACCCAAAACATCTTCTTGGACCTAAATTTTTTCCTAAATCTTAAGCAACTTAATTTTAATTGTGAGACTATAAATATCTAGTGCTCAAACCCTTCAGAGGCCTGAGAAGGAATGAATATTACCCAAGTATGCAGGAAGTATAGGCCAGAAACTTGCAAAACTATAGAAATGACTGAGAAAGCTGGCTGCCTAGAGAGTCCCCAAAGCTTCTATGTGTTGTTTGAGTATCATCTTTGGCCTTCTTGCCCTGCATATCTGACCACCTTTTCCTGTACAGTAGGAAATATGAGGGATCAATAACCCTGTCCAAGGAAAGTTCTGCTGTTGACATTCCTGTGTCTAATTAGTCCAGTTTTGATAACATACTGTCAGCTCTTTCCCCAAGGACAGTTTCTTCCTTAATGGCCATCTTGTCACATGTCAAGCAAACTCCATATGGAGGTTCTTCATTGCATATCATCTTCTTTGAAGTAGAATGGGAATGCTGCCAGGAGCAGAACTGTTTCATTTTGAAAAGAATCTTTTGTTACAGAAACATCCTTAAAAATGGCATTTTCTGTGGATCTCTGATGTTTTGGGGGACCATCTATCTCCCATGATATATCTTAGACAAACATTATTTGTTTCTAGCTATTTAGCATCTGTTCCTCTTTGAAAACATCTTCCTATAATTCACTACACTAGTATTTAACATGACCAAGTTTGTCTGACTGTAAACTTGTTTAAATTATCCACAACTGTTTGTAGTAGCAGCTTTGAAGGACTAGAACTTGTCTTAATCAGGGTTTCTATTCCTGCACAAACATCATGTCCAAGAAGCAAGTTGGGGAAGAAAGTGTTTATTCAGCTTACATTTCCACATTGCTAATCATCACTAAAGAAGTCAGGACTGGAACTCAAGCAGGTCATGGAGCAGGAGCTGATACAGAGGCCATGGAGAGATGTTCTTTACTGGCTTGCTTCCCCTGGCTTGCCCAGCCTGCTCTCTTATAGAACCAAGACTAACAGCCCAGAGATGGTCCCACCTGCAAGGGGCCTTTCCCTCTTGATCACTAATTGAGAAAATGTCTTACAGTTGGATCTCATGGAGGCATTTCCTCAACTGAAGCTCCCTTCTCTGTGATAATTCCAGCTGTGTCAAGTTGACACAAAACTAGCCAGTACACAACTCAACATTGCAATTGTAACTATATAGTTACAATACCTTAAGAAATGATATGTAGTGTTATAATTAAATATAACCTCAATTTGTATAAATATACAAAGTCCATACCAAATGTAAAATATTTTACTTGTTGATGTTTTTTAGTCTAAAAGTAGACTCAATAATCTACCCAAGTATCCTATGATTCCTAGAATCAGCTTTTCTTGTTATTTTTCCCACCTTCTTTTCCCCTAACATTAGACAGGAGAGAAAGAATAATAGGAGAAAGTAAATAGAAAAGGAAATCTCTGACTCTAACCTCCTTTATTTTGTTTCCTCCATGGCCAAGTCTATAACAATTTGTAACCAACACTCATAAATGAGAATACATATCCATCATCCATTGAATGACTAAAACATATCCACCTTTCCTATTAGGGATGGGGATATCAATGTTTTAAAATTTATTTCTTTGCTGTCCAGGAGTGTCATTTTTCTATGTGGGCTTCCCTTAGAAAATTGGGATATTAGTTAATCATAAGAAAGCTAGACGCAACTTTATGCAACATTTGTTGTCCAGTTTCTGCATGCTGAGAAAGTTCAGGGCTTCACTGAAGTACTGACAAGAACAGTCTTTGGTTATGAACTATCTAGCTAGCCATTTAAAATTTTTTTCTGGATGTAGAGTTTTGAGGAAACAGCATTGAGGCCGTATGAAATAGGATCAAGCACAATGCTGGAATAATTGTCTCAGTGTTTTGGCATCCTTCTGTTGAATGTGCCCAATTCATTTAAAGATGATTCTTTGCTCTCTTTTTGAGAAGGCAAGGTATCTGTCTTTTGTTACAAATTAGTTTATACTGTATAACCAAACTGTAATGTTTTTAATCTATACCCTTTGAAAGCAAGACTTAACAAGTTTTCAGGATTTTGTAGCTAAAAAGATTTATTGATTAGGCATAGCTGAAGTCCTACCTGGGGGCATTTTCATGTCTCAGCCATTCTCAGACCTGTTTCCAAGTAGAGGGATAGCAATACAAGTTACATGTTTTGTTGGGTTTTATATTTTGTTTATTTATTTTTGCAGCTTAGATATTCAGAAGTCTCCTACTGTCAAATCTGATTTTTTTTTTTGTCAATTTAGATGTAATGAATAGTGTTTTTATCTCTGGCTAAAATAAAGGTGAAATCTCTCCCTCAACACAATTTCTTTCTTTCCCTCCATTCTAAAGTTAGGGCATCTTTAATAGAAACAGGCTGATTTGATTCAGTAGTTTTTTCCTCCCATAATCTAATGTATGTCGGTAGATTTGTTATCAGCCTATCAGTCTCATTGATGTTTAAAACTTTGAAGTCAGTAAGCCATTATATAATATATCCCTGGGAAGTCTAATATTGCCCTTCTGTTCTAAGAGAAATTCCTTTAAAGTCCTCTCTGTCTCTCTGTCTCTGTCTCTGTCTCTGTCTCTCTCTCTCAATATATATATATATATATATATATATATATATATATATATATATATATATATGACATACAGGTTTGTAAGATATATATGTAACAGGTTTCATGTCATAATGTATAAACTATTGTTGTATTCTGAGATTAACACACATTCCTGAAAATCAGCAGCTAAATCTGCAAAGAGATTTCCAAGACATCTACTCTAATAGATGTAGAATCTCAGAATTATCCTTTTCAGAACTTAAGGCAGAAACTCATTGGAATTCAAAATATATATCAGTAGTATGGTGTATCAACATGTACACATATCTTAATTTTCTAAACTCTACAAAATTAAACACATGATCTATTGCATGACTGTCAGAAGCCATCATAAAAAGGCTAAGACATGTGAGGGAGTTTGTTGGAGATGATCTACCATTTTTGTTTTATGTCCTGCAATGGGTGAGCTATGTATGACATGTAAGGTCATCAGAGACTTCATTCTAGGATTACTGCTTGCTGCTGATTTGTCTTTTTTTCTGTCAACATTCCATAGCCTAATGATTTCTTGGCATCAGCCCACCCTATTGAGAAAATTTACTGCAGATCAACTTGAAGATGTAAATTCATAAATTAATGTTTTTCATATGAATTAGTGACTTTATGGCAATCCTAATTAGATTCCTATAATGTTTAAAAAGTAGTTTTAGACGATAGTTTAGTTGTTCTGACAAAAAAGACATAATAAAGGCAAAATCAAGAATAGAATGTGCCCCATCCCTATAGATTAGTAAGTAAAGGCAACATAATAAGGAATACAATGAGATTTCCCAATTACACTAAGGAGAGGAATAAGCTTGGGACAAATTTGTATTCAAGAATAAAACATGATTTCTAGGCATGTTCTATGGATGAAGACACAGATAGAACAGAAATAGGATAGATAGGAAGGGAAGCAATATTATCGTTAAGTCTATGTCCTGTTTAGAACATTGGAATAGAAATGAAGACCCAGATATGAATCCACACACCTATGGTCACTTGATCTTTGACAAGGGAGCTAAAACCATCCAGGGGAAAAAATACAGCATTTTTAACAAACGATGCTGGCACAATTGGCAGTTATCATGTAGAAGAATGCAAATTGACCCATTCTTATCTCTTTGTACAAAGCTCAAGTCTAAGTGGATCAAAGAACTCTACATAAAACCAGAGACACTGAAATGTATAGAGAAGAAACTGGGGAAAAGCCTTGAAGATAAGGGCACTGGGGAAAAATTCCTAAACAGAACAGCAATGGCTTGTGCTGTAAGATCAAGAATTGACAAATGGGACCTCATGAAATTGCAAAGCTTCTGTAAGACAAAAGACACTGTCAATAAGACAAAAAGGGCACCAACAGATTGGCAAAGGATTTTTACCAATCCTAAATCTGATAGGGGACTAATATTCAAAATATACAAAGAGCTCAAGAAGCTGGACTCCAGAAATTCAAATAACTCCATTAAAAATGGGGTACAGAGCTAAACAAAGAATTCTCAAGTGAGGAATATCAAAGGGCTGAGAAGCATCTGAAAAAAAAAAAGTTCAATATCCTTAATCACCAGGGAAATGTAAATCAAAACAACCTTGAGATTCCACCTCACTTCAGTCAGAATGGCTAAGATCAAAAACTCAGATGACAGCAGATGCTGGCAAGGATGTGGAGAAAGAGGAACACTCCTCCATTGTTGGTGGATTGCAAGATGGTACAACCACTCTTGAAATCAGTCTGGTAGTTCCTCAGAAAATTGGACATAATACTATTGGAAGATCCAGCAATACCTCTCCTGGGCATATACCCAGAAGATGTTCCAACTGGTAATAAGGATGCATGTCTACTATGTTCATAGTAACCACATTTATAATAGCCAGAATCTGGAAAGAACCCAGATGTCCCTCAACAGAGGAATGGATACAGAAAAGGTGGTACATTTACACAATGGAGTACTACTGAACTATTAAATACAATGAATTTATGAAAGTCTTGGGCAAATGGATGTATCTGGAGGATATCCTCCTTAGTGAGGTAACCCAATTACAAAAGAAGTCACTTGATATGCACTCACTGGAAAGTGGGTATTAGTCCAGAAACTTAGAATACCCAAGATACAATTTGCAAAACACAAGAAAATCAAGAAGGACGACCAAATTGTGGATACTTCATTCTTCCTTAGAATAGGGAACAAAATACCCATGAAAGGAGTTACAGAGGAGCTAAGACAAAAGGATAGACCATCCAGAGACTACCCCACCTAGGGATCCATCCCATAATCAGCCACGAAACCCAAGCATTACTGCATATCCCAGCAAGATTTTGCTGAAAGGACCCTGATATAGCTATCTCAAGAGAGGCTATGCCAGTGCCAGGCAAATACAGAAGTGGATGCTCAAAATCATCTATAGGATGGAACACAGGGCCCCCAATGGAGGAGATAGAGAAAGTACCCAAGGAGCTGAAGGGATCTGCAACCCTATAGGTGGAACAACGATATGATCTAACCAGTACCGCCAGTGCTCGTGCCTCTAGCTGCATATGTAACAGAAGATGGCCTAGTTGGCAATCATTGGGAAGAGAGGCCCCTTGGTCTTGCAAACTTTATATACCCCAGTACAGGGAAACACTGGGGCTAAGAAGTGGGAGTGGGTGGGTAGGGGAGTCGGGTGGGGGGAGGTTATAAGGTACTTTCAGGATATCATTTGAAATGTAAGTAAAGAAAATATCTAATTAAAAAAAACATAAAAAATAGATAAGGTCTTCATGGTTGTGGGACCTATGTAACCCGTGAATCATTTTCAAACCTGATTTGAAAGGTTCAGTAATAATATTCATTTTTTGGGTGGAGAATTGTTTTTTTTATAACTTTGAAGTAAATAGTCATGATGACTGTAGGAATGAAACTGATAGAAAAAGAGAAACTAGTTTATTCATGTGCAAAAAAAAAAGACTACTTCCTGTTGATATTGTATATCAAGTTCTTTGGGCATGTTTGATCTTTGCTTCATGATATCTAATATTCTCTTCTTCTTTTGTCTTTGTGCACAACTATCCAACAAACTGCCACCACCAACAATCAACTAACCAACAACTAACAACAAGCCCACTTGGGGTCTTAGCATGTATATACCCTCTCAAATCAGAGAAACTATCTGTTGCTGTAAAAATCATGTTCCTAGATCATGGGGCAAATCATAGTCAGTTGCTGTGGACATTTTGAAGCAGTGTCATATCCCAGACTGGATATGTGACTGGAGTGTGCACAGATGTGTGTGTGTGTGTGTGTGTGTGTGTGTGTGTGTGTGTGTGTGTAATGTTTGAAATTTTATGATGGTAATCAAAACTCATGTCCTCCTGCTAGTAACTAATCATTTTCCTGGCACGAAATTATGTTTTTTACAGAATCAAAAGACTGGTTTCTATATCTTACCAAATATTATTTCTGTTTTTAAATGTACAGGGAGCTGGAAATTCAGAAACTAACTTCATCCTTTAGCATTTTGCATTGTTCTAAAACAGGATGTTATTAACTGTGTGACTAGAGAATGCTGTGTTGTTGCCAGAATGTCTGCTTTCTCACTAAGTGTTTTCAACCCACATAAGAACTTTGTAAAAAACAAAACTGTCATCTTCTGAACTAGTGTGGGCTTGTTTTTTAATAATCTAGAGATTCAAAACAGTAAGTCATAATTCTATTTCACTAAATGTTTTGATTTAACACATATAATGACTGAACTTAATGCTATTGCCCAAAGAAGCAAATTTTCTACAACAAAATTTTAAACTGCCATATTAAGTATTACTTTAGAGCAGTTTACATTACATTATTTTTCTTGGTTTATAAAAGCTTAAAATATCTAGATAAAAATTAAAATATACTTAAAAAGTTGGTGATAACCTGAAATTTGGGGTATTGAAAAACTAACTGCAGAGGTCGCTTTTTGTAAGACTGCAGTGATGATAATAAAGACATGATATATTCAGTTGTAAACCATATACTACTCCTAGCAGAAGCATAAATACGATGTAGTTATTTTTTTTACCACTGTTTGTCTATATTCACAATTTTAGTAAACATGGAAACCAGGATGCAGGCTACTTTGATAAGAAGGAACCAGACTACCAAAGTAGTCTAGTAGCAACATGTTATTTATGAAAATGATTAATGCATTTTGTACTTTATGTAGATTTAATGGAAGTATATCATTCCTTTCTAATGACAGCTGGGACTACTTTCCAACTTGTAAAACTATTACCTTTCACATATACCTGTCTAATACACACACACACACACACACACACCTACACACACACACACACAAAACATACATACACACATATGATCTGTTAAGGCAGAGTCAGAAAGATAAATAAGAGTCTATGTCAACCAACAATCAACTCAAATTATAAATATAGACAGAGGTGACATATATTTAAAGATATAAACATTTAAATATATAATTTATTTTAGAACAATTGAAATCTGGTGTCCTCATGAAGAATAATGAGATTATGCTTTGTAGAACTTATTCTTTAATAATTTTACAGTATGTTGTCTAATGATAGATAAATAAGTATATGTTTATTTTGTAAACTCTTTGTTGTGGTTGGAAAAAAAAAATGAGTCAGTGGCTGAAGCACTTGCATCACAAACAGGAAGACTAGACGTCAGGTTCCCTGCCCCCATAAAAATCTAGGTGAATGTGACAAGACCCCTATAATATCAGAGCAGAAGAGAAAACTAGGGAAATCATGGAGAAGAGTAGATAAATAGACTAGCCAAATTAGTGAGCACTGCAGACAAGTGAGATATTTTGCTCACTATATAAGGAGGAAAGCGATGAAAGAAGAAATCCTATCTTAACTTCAAGCCTCCACAAACATGAAAGCATACAAACACACAAATACACATGCATGTTTACCCTCTCCACAGGTATGCTTGCATACAAACAACACTTATGCATTTGCACAGATTCTAAATCTTTTATTGAAAAAAATTAGTTAAAATAACAGTTCTTCCAAAGTCAATCTACAGATTCAATGCAGTCCTACTCAAATTCAAACACAATTATTTATAGGCCTTGAAACAGTTTTCAACTTCACATAGAAACATAAATCCTAAAATATGTACAACAATTCTGAACAATAAAAGACCAGCTGGAGATCTTACCATTCCTAATTTCAACTTGTACTAAAAACCTACAGTTGTTAATAATAATAATTATAATTATAATTATTATTATTATATAGCATGTATATATAAAAACAAACACTCAATTTGAAAAATCCTGAACTAAATCCAAACAACTATGGACAACTGATTTTTTTTTTTAAACGAAGCCAGAAAAACACACTGGAAAAAGATAGTGTCCTCAAAAATCGTGCTGTCCAATCTCTAGATGTGCTGTGAAGAAGACTGTAAATAGAACTATACTTATCTACCTGCATAGAACTCAGTTCAAAGTGAATCAATGACCACATAATCCAAGCACACTGAATCTGATAGAAGGGAAAGGGGGCAATAGTCTTGACCTTACTGGCACAGGAGAAGACTTCCTGAACCAATAGTGCAGATACTAAGATCAACAATTAATAAATGTTCACATGAAACTGAAAAGCTTCTACACAGAAAAGTACACCAATATTTGACAAAGTAGACACCTACCTAAAAGATTTTTACCAATTCAACATCTGATAATTGGCTTATATCCATAATATATAAAAACTGAAGACACTTTCTTTCAAAAAACTAAATAATCTGATTTAAAAATTGGATACCCATCCAAAGAGATAAGTCTTGATAGAGAAAACTCAAATGACTGAGAAACATTTAATGTAATGTTCAATACGTAAATGGAGAGGATACAAATCAAAAACATTTTAAGATGTCATTTTATTCATCACTAAGTTCAATGATGCAAGTGACTGTTCATGGTGGCATGATGTGCATTTTTCCATTGATAGTGGGAATATAAACATGTATAAAACAAGTCAATATGGCAGTTCCTCAGGAGATAGGAATCTATCTGCTGCAAGATCCTGCTATAATTTTCTTGGACATATATACTAAGAGGATGCTCCATTCCACCATGTGGACACTTACTCAACCAAGTTCATTGCAGCCTATGTTATTTGCAGATAATAAGTAGCTCTCCACATACTGACAGCATGGTCCCATTGATAAAGGCAATATCCAGACAACTCATTGAATGTGGAGAGATCAAGCTGCTACCTCCAATGAAAATCTCCATGTTCTAGTGTCAATGACACACAAAGGTCCACCACAGGTGTCTTAGTTAGGGTTTTACTGATGTGAAAGACCAGACACCATGACCAAGGCAAATCTTATTAAAAAAAAAACATTTAATTGGGGCTGGCTTACAGGTTCAGAAGTTCAGTCCATTATCATCAAGGTGGGAGCATGGCAGTATCCAGGCAGGCATGGTACAGGCAGAACTGAGAGTTCTATATCTTCATCCAAAGGCTACTAGTGGAAGACTGACTTCGAGGCAACTAGTGTGAGGATCTTATACCTACACCCACAGTGACACACCCACTCCAACCAGGTCACATCTATTCCAACAAGGAGACACCTCCAAATGGTGCCACTCCCTGGTCCAAGAATATATAAACCGTCACAACAGGCTAACAAAAGAGAAAAGTGAACACTAGGGTAAAATCAAATGCTACAGGTCAAAAACAAAAACTAAAGAGTATTAATAAAATGGGTCCTAATGGTAATCAGCTATACTCTTAGACTGATGCCTTACTTCATCATCAGAGAGGCCTTTTCTTTTGCAGCAGATAGGAACATATACAGAGGCCGACAGCCAGACCTTATGCAGAAAGAGAAAAACTTGGAAGACACAGCTCTAAAAGAAATGTCTCCATCAAATCCTTTTCCTCAGAGCTCAGAAAACCCTGTAAAGAAGAGACAGAGAAGTTGGGGACAGAGAATGAAGAACATTAGTAGAGCAAGGCCCTCTAAAACAACCAAGTCAAGCTCATATGAACTCACAGAGAATAAGCAGCAATATGGGGGCAGAGATGAGTCTGCATCAAGATTTCTGCATAGATACTAACCTAAAGTTAGTATTTTATGGATTCCTGGATTTGTAAACAGTGGGCCTCTGATTCTTGTGCTTTTCTCTTGGGGTTCTTTACTCTTCTGTTGGCTTATCTTACCCAACTTTGATGTGATGTGTTTTGCTTCATTTTATTATATTTTGTTTTGTTATGTTTTGTTGTTATCTGTTACAAGCCTCCATTTTTTCCTAGTGAGAAACAGAAAGGGAGTAGATCCCCATGGTAATGGAGGCAGAGAGTAATGGGAAGGAATAAAGGAGTGGAAGCTGTACTCATAGTTTATGAAGAAAGAATCTGTGGTTTAAAGGGGGTGGGAGAACAAAATGCAAAACAAACAAACAAAAACAAGAGGCCAAGAGACAGGCAGAATGTTGTTCTGATATCTTGTGATAACAGGTTACTTCAGCAATTATTTATATGGGGAAATTATTATCCATTGTTTATAATTAAGCTTTCTAGAAACACTGAACTTATATAATAACCTGTACACCTTTGTTTAGTAGTGATACAAATTCTTTCTGATAGAAAAAATAACACCAAAACAAGGGGTAGCATGTGTGTGTGTGTGTGTGTGTGTGTGTGTGTGTGTGTGTGTGTGTGTGTGTGTGTATGATTTTGGTTTTGCTCTGCAAAACAAAAAAGTTGTTCTCATATAATATAGTCCAATTATAGTTTACCCTCCTTTCACTCTTCCCATCCCTCCCTGATAGCTCATTCAATGCAGATATACAGTCTTTCTATTTCTTCTTAGAGAACAAACAGGCATCTAAGGAATACTAAAAATATAAAATAAGATAAAATCAAAACAAACAATTGATATAGGACAAAAAAAAAGAAATAAAAGTAGCCCATGGAAAAGTACAAAAACCACAATTTATAGACTCAGAGACATACACATGCTGATACAAAGAATCTTATAACAATGTAAGACTAGAAAACGTAGCACATATACAAAGGACTTGTAAGAAAGAAAGAAAGAATGAAAAAAAGAAAGAAAGAAAGAAAGAAAGAAAGAAAGAAAGAAAGAAAGAAAGAAAGAAAGAAAGAAAGAAAGAAAGGAAGCCTTCCTGACCTGATATAACATTATGAGAAAAATGTCTAAATAGTCCATTGAGTTTTGTTTGTTTTAGCCATCTACTGCTGGGCATGGAGCCTATACTTAAAGAGTGTTTTTTGTTCTGCTTTGTTTTTTTAGTAAGACTCGCTTGGAGCAAACACTTTTTTTTTAAATAAGTGGTTATCAATTGAAGATAGCTTCTGGGCTTGAGAAGGGGCGTTGTGCCCACTTCCTCTTTCAGTATTAGGACCCCACCTGGTTCAGACATATGTAGGCCCTGTGCATTTGCTTCAGTCTTTGGAAGTTCATATGTGCCTATGCCATGTTGTGTTTAGAAGGCCTTGATTCTTTATGGTCTTTCATCCCTTCCAGATTTTATACTCTTTGACCACCTCTTCTCCAGCATCCCCTAAGACCCACTGCATGGAATTTGATGGAAACATTCCAATTAGGACCAAATGTTCAGTTATCTACCTTTCTGTTCAGTATCCAACATTGTTCTCTGTGTTTATTCCTATCTGCCGTAGGGGGAAGCCCCTCTGATGATGG
>LR753658.1:67500-69290 GCA_902729485.2 Mus minutoides
GTGAGAATCCACTTCTGTGGGAGTCAGCTATATCATGGTCCCTTCAGTAAACACTCGCTGTCCTATGCAATAGTATCTGAGTTTAGTGACTGATTATGGGATGGATACCTGGTGGGTTAGTCTCTGTATGGTCCATCCTTTCATCTTAGCTCTAAACTTTGTCTCTGTAACTCCTTTCATGGGTATTTTGTTTCCTATTGAAAGGAGGGATGAAGTATCCACACACTGGTCTTCCTTCTTGATTTTCTTGTGTTTTGCAGATCGTATCTTGGGTATTCTAAGTTTCTGGGCTAATATCCATTTATTAGTGAGCACATGTCCAATGACTTCTTTTGTGATTTGGTTACCTCACTAAGGATTATGTCCTCCAGATTCATCCATTTGCCCAAGAATTTCACAAATTTATTTTTTTTAATAGCAGAATAGTATTCCATTATGTAAATGTACCACGTTTTCTGTATCTATTTCTCTGTTGAGGGACATCTGGGTTCTTTCCAGCTTCTGGCTATTATAAATAAGGCTGCTATGAACATAGTGGAGCATGTGTCCTTTTTACCAGTTGGAACATCTTCTGGGTAGATGTTCAGGAGAGGTATTGCAGGATATTTCGGTAGTACTATGTCCAATTTTCTGAGAAAACGCCAGACTGACTTCCAGAGTGGTTGTACAAGCTTGCAATCCCACCAGCAATGGAGGAGTGTTCCTCTTTCTCCACATACTCACAAGCATCTGCTGTCACCTGACTTTTTGATCTTAGCCATTCTGACTGGTGTGAGGTGGAATCTCAGTGTTGTTTTGATTTGCATTTCCCTGATGATTAAGGATGTTGAACATTTTTTCAGATGTTTCTCAGCCATTAGGAGTTCCTCAGTTGAGAATTCTTTGTTTAGCTCTGTACCCCATTTTTAATGGGGATATTTGTTTTTCTGGAGTCCAGCTTCTTTAGCTCTTTGTAGATGTTGGATATTAGTCCTCTATCACATTTAAAATTGGTAAAAATCCTTTCCCAATCTGTTGGTGGCCTTTTTGTCTTGCTGACTGTGTCTTTTGCCTTACAGAAGCTTTGCAATTTTATAAGGTCCCATTTCACTGCACAGGCCATTTCTGTTCTGTTTAGGAATCTTTCCCCTGTGCCCACACTTTCGAGGGTTTTCCCCACATTCTCCTCTATAAATTTCAGTGTCTTTGGTTTTATGTGGAGGTCTTTGATCCACTTAGACTTAAGCTTTGTACAGGGGGATAAGAATGGGTCAATTCCCATTCTTCTACATGATAACCTGCCATTTGTGCCAGCATCATTTGTTGAAAATGCTGTCCTTTTTCCACTGGATGGTTTTAGCTCCCTTGTCAAAGATCAAGTGACCATAGCTGTGTGGGTTCATTTCTGGGTCTTCAATTCTATTCCATTGATCTATCTGTCTGTTGCTGTACCAGTACCATGCAGTTTTTATAAGGATTGCTCTGTAGTACAGCTTAATGTCAGGCATGGTGATTCCCCCAGAGGTGCTTTTATTGTTGAGAATAGTTTTTGCTATCCTAGGTTTTTTATTATTCCAGATGAATTTGCAAACTGCCCTTTCTATCTCAGTGAAGAATTGAGTTGGGATTTTAATGGGGATTGCATTGAATTTGTAGATTGCTTTTGGGAGGATAGCCATTTTGACTATATTAATCCTGCCAATCCATGAATATGGGAGATCTTTCCATCTTCTGAGATTTTCTTCAGTTTCTTTCTTCAGAGACTTGAAGTTCTTGTCATACAGATCTTTCACTTCCTTAGTTAGAGTCAT
>LR753658.1:69390-88803 GCA_902729485.2 Mus minutoides
ATACTATCATATCATCTGCAAACAGTGATATTTTAACTTCTTCCTTTCCAATTTGTATCCCCTTGATCTCCTTTTGTTGTCGAATTGCTCTGGCTAGGACTTCAAGTACTATATTGAATAGGTAGGGAGAAAGTGGGCAGCCTTGTCTAGTCCCTGATTTTAATGGGATTGCTTCCAGCTTCTCTCCATTCAGTTTGATCTTGGCTACTGGTTTGCTGTATATTGCTTTCATTATGTTTAGGTATGGGCCTTGAATTCCTGATCTTACCAAGACTTTTATCATGAAAGTGTGTTGGATTTTGTCAAATGTGAGCACTTTTATGTTGAGTATTCATTCTGATCCCATATGCCAAAGATTAAAGAGCTTCTTGAATCTGGATGATTGCTTGCCCTTTGCCAATATTCCTGGTCTCCTGAACTTTATCCTATTTCAGGTAGATACTACCTGGTTATTGTTCTCCGAGTTCATAGCTGTTGCCTGGCTGGATGCTGGCTTCAATTTCTTAGCACCACTAAACCCTGAATCTGTCACTCTGATGTTTGACATGGGGCTCTGGAATCAGCTGCAATATGAGTGACAGTACATCTTAGCATCCTTTGCAGTTGTGACTTCCTTATTCTCTGACTTGTCCTTGAGGTGGATGAAGACAGGTCATGGGTCCATTCTCTCTCTGTGTCTCTCTCTGTCTCTCTCTGTCTCTCTCTGTCTCTCTCTGTCTCTCTGTCTCTCTGTCTCTGTCTCTCACTCTCTCTCTCTCTCTCTCTCTCTCTCTCTCTCTCTCTCTCTCTTGATCCAAAGTTTTGTGCCTTTGCTGTTATTTAAAACATAAGCTGGAATGGGCATGACCAGTAAGACAGGGCTGTTTATGGTAAAATCTCATGGTTAATAAAAAAATTAGAAAAACAGCTAAAATAAAATAAACTCTCAATGTGATATTAATAATATGATATTTATAATAGGCAAATTAAACAGGTTATGGCAATAGAGAGCACAAATATACATGTAGATAGTTCATTCAGTGGTTTTGTCTGAGGATTGTGCAGCCTGGAAGATTTATGATATTTCATAATGGGTCCCCATCTGTAAAAAGTCCTATGAATAAGTTAAGTCTAAATCTTAACTAGAATCTAGGCTCAGAGACAAGAAAAGAAAAAAAGTAATATTTAGGTTGAAAACTAGACTGTGAAGTCAAGATTGGGTCACAGGTGATCTTTATGCCAAGACTTTTATATTAGAACTTTAAAATTAAAAAAAAAAAGTCAGGTTGAGTAGATTGCTAGTCATAAGAATATGAATTCCTTTCTTAAATTGCCTGGGATCAATATCACACTTCAGGATATTTTGAGAAAAATTAACATATATTAAGACTTTTTAATTTATCTCCCTATTATCAAAGTCATCATGTAAAATCAGTGCCAAGTTAGTGAAATCTGACATGTGTATTTTGAACAATGATTTAAAATTTTGCTGAATATGTACTCCATGGTTTAAAAAGTAATGATGTATTAGAGTATATTTCATAATAAGTTCTTCAGTACATGTATGTGTGTTAGAGAATATGTATAGTGGGTTCTGTAACTGATTTTATAAGAGAATTTACCAACTGAGAATAACCCTGTATCATTTGTGAATGTAGAACTTTGAATAATCTGTATAATCTATTCTCTGTAGTAGTATAAGTCTCTCACAAGGTACATTTAAAAACAATCAGTATGACTTTTGTAATGGTAGGACCAAGGCCCGAAAAATTAACTCTTTGTCTGCTTGTTTTAAAGAAGGTTCTTGTTACTGAAAGTTAAGTTCATAAATACTAGGCAAGTCCTGCTCCAACATGAACCACTCTGCACTCCCATTCTTGTGTTTAATTTTATAAACTTTCAGTTTATTTAAAAAAAAAAAACCTAATAGTTGTGGATAAAAGTAAAACAAATAATTTTTCTAATAATTTATATAGCAGTGCCTGACCAAACAGCAAATCAGCTCTAATCACAGACACAAAATGCTGGTCAAATACGTGCCAAAAAGAAAAAGAACACTTTGGAAGATTGGTAGACTTCAACCAACTAAATAAATACTACAAAGAGTTTTAACATAAAAAAATCCAATTAAACCAGTTACAAGGTTCAAAAGATCTGAATAGGGTTATTCATTCCTCTGAGGAATATGTAAATAACCAAAGACTCAGGAGATGGCTCGGATGTTATAGAATGTACCTTGCACATATGAGAATCTGAGTTTAAGGCCAGGCCTTTGTACTAAGACCAAGTAATGAACAACAACAAAAGGTACGATAATGGATAGCACATGAAGACACTATGCTAAGATAATGAAGAGAGACACAAAGCAGTGTGTGATGTAATGCCATTTCCCAAACATGCTTAAGCATGGGCAAAACCATAGGCAGGGGAAGCTAGATATTTGTGATGGAGCTGGAGAGAAGAAAGGTGATGAAAGTGGACTTAAAGATTCCACTGTTCCTGTTCCTATCAGTAAAATGTTCTGACATGAGAGGATGTGACAGTCACAGAATGTCCTGTGAAGTGTGGAAATAGGGAAAGTAGTCCACACTACACTCTGAATACCACCTTTAGATACACAAGCTAAAGTGAAGTACAGCATAAGGGGGGAAATGGTATATTTCAGGTGAAATCAGGGTTGAAAATAAATACACTATGATGCATTCATGGTAACCCACAGAGTGTGTTGAAACTTCATTGAAGGATCAGTCTTGTATTTTTAAGTAAAGACTTATTGTTGTTGTTCATAATCAACAAGACTCAGGAAAAAATTGGAACAATTATATTCAAGTGCCGGGGAAAAATTCCTTCCTTCATTCTTACTGTATGGTTCTTACTATATGGTTCTTGATGTCTTTAACTCATTATTTTATTAACAAGAAGGTACATTTATATGTCTTCCATTATATTTCTCCAGCTAAAGTGAATAATCCATTTGAAATGGCTTGATCAGAGGATATAATCTTATGAGAGAATTGTTTAGTTGAATTTTTAATATATTATTTATCAGCTTCTGAAATTATTTTTATACAGTGATACTTATTACTACTCAATATGAAAGGCACCAATGGTTTTGTTTGTTCACACAAAAACTGACCCATTTGAATGTTCAAAGCAGTATTGTTTAAGTTACCCAAACTCGGAAAAACAAAAAAAAGTAAATTTGCTGATAAAATATAACATGGACAGAGTGTAGTTACATGACTATTAAAGAATGTTGTACTCAAACAACCTGGATATGAGAACAGCAGGCTGTACTTTAGCAAGCAATAAAGATACTCTCTTTATCTTTTTAAGTTACATTCATTGTATTCAGTTAGATTTGATGCTATCAAAATAAAGCAAAAAAAAAAATAAATAAAAATCTCATTTATTTGACACTAACTGTTATAATAGAGAGACTGTGACCTGAATCCTGAAAAATATACTTGGCCAATGTGTGTGTGTGTGTGTGTGTGTGTGTGTGTGTGTGTGTGACACACACACACACACACACACATGCATATAGTTACTTTCACTACTTTGCTGTTATCTTTTATGACTGAGTAGACTTTGTTTGCTGATCATGTACTGCAATGGTAGAATGCTTATCTCATTTGTGCAAGAACTTGGGTTTCCTCCTCAGCTTCCTGACTCCCTCAAAAAATATTTTTTGTGTTGATTTAAAACTTGACTTCTCTTAGTGATTATTTATATAATGTATTTTTTTTTTTAGCTGGAGTACATAAACATATCAGGATTATATAAATGGTTTGTGTGTTTTCTCTCTTTCTCTTTTGTTATTGTAGATTCTACAAAGAAATTAAAGGATGTTCTTGAAGAATTCCATGGTAATGGCGTGCTTGCAAAGTATAATCCTGAAGGGGTAAAGCTTCTTTTTTTTTTCTTTATCAGTGTAATAATGTGCTTGCTAGATGAATTTTCTTTATGGAAAATTCTAGAAAAATATGTATATGTGTGTTTGTATAAATGCACACACATATATTTATACTTCCGCATATACATGTATATGTATACATATACACATATACATGTATATATCTCACATACCATAAACCATTTAGCACATTTCATACAATAACATTCATAACAGATAGGTACTCTGGAAGGCCACTAAATACAGAATATTTTATACTACCCTTATTGATAAAAATTCTTCTAGAATGTGTGTTCTTGAGAAAATGTATATCATTAAAATATATTGTTTGAGTGTTTTCCTCCTAGAAGTTAGGAAACAGGAATAGATAGAAAAAAGAAGGATGCATTTAATTATAGCCCTATGTTCTCCAACTTTTAATCTAACATGGGCATGTGTAAGGAACAGGGAGTAACTCCTCTTCAGGAAAATAGTCCTTAAAGAACTTTGAGTTGGGTGTAAACATTGTATCTTAATGAGCCATCCAAAGGACAATTAAATTCTCCTCTTACCATATATTTTTAGGTTTATAAATACTTTGTCTGCTCCTTCAGTTTCTTTTGAATACGATATTTTACAGAGTTCATTTACAAATTATATTTTAGGTAATTCTCCATTTATTATCAGCTGAGAGATGTTATGTAATATCTGCTCATAAATGCTCTGAGTTCGTTTGCAGCCTCATCAACTGATATTTGAATATATGAGGATAAAAACAAACAGATCTCTGCAAAAATATGTCTAAATATATCATCCAGATTTGTTGGTAGAATGAAATATGACTTTTTGGTTCTGCATATTTATAATAGTACAATTCCTACTCATCTTTCAAGATATTTCTTCTGGGGAATGACTACATTTTCACCATTTTATAATCTCCATCAGTATTCCTCACAGTTTTTTGTTTTGTTTTGTTTTTAAGATAAAACCTTACTTTGTAACTCAGGCTGGTCTCAAACTTGCAAACTCTTACCACAGTCATCCAAGTGTGAAGAAGGACGACATGCACCACCACATCGGCTTTCTTTTCATGGTTTATTTTCTCTACATAATTCTGCTCATAATTATACATTTCAAAAGTAACCCATGTTTTACTATACGACTTTAATTATTGCTAGTGATGGAGAATGTATCAGCCATTTTATTGTCATTTCCCCTATCAGATGCCCGGAAAGAATCAGGCACATGCCATGTGTTCCCCTGCTATTTTATGCTTATAGATGGTGCATAGCAAAAGAGTTGAAATTAGTGGATGTTTATAAAACAGTAAACATCAAAATCCAAGAAAATATATTGCGGGAAGAAGAGAAGACAACAATAGTAAATTTTTGTCAAACTACAAATGCTGTTAGTACTCACTGCCCCAGTGATACTTGAAAATAAACATATTTACATATAAACTTAAAATGTTTGTCCTTTCTAAGCATAGCAGCTACTTGTCAGTTCACTTAGGATTTGTATATAGCGATAGTGTTTGCAGTGTAGTCCTTCTATAAAGAACTCCAAGATTCTTTTTATAACTTTATTTGTTTCATAATGATTATAAATCACCATAGTATTATGTACAGATATTAGCAGATATATTCATAAATACAATATAAGGTCAGCTCTTCGGTAATTTGCTAACCCTCCATGAATAATAAAATTTATTGAAAACATTAACATAATTCTAGTTGAAAAACAGAAAAGTTGATCTTATTATGACCCAAGAGGAACTCTAAGTTAAGAGTAAGGAGAGTGAAACTGCTATTTAAACTAAATATTAATAAGAATTTTTCTTTAATTCAAAACTGAACAAATATGACTCTTAAGACTAATTCTGCATTTTATAAAAGCATCTCAAAATACTTGAGGTAGATAATGAAACACCCCAAATTAATTTTTTTGTAGAGAACTCAGCTGGTTAATTAAAAATTAAACAAATGATGTGAAACTATTTATTATAAACAAATCACATAAGAAGCTATTATTCTATCCTAACTGGTCATATTGCTCCAATATTGCTTGAATAATTATATATAAGTAAGACTTTGTGTAAAAAAATAAAACTTTAGAAAATTTTAACCAAGCCTAATTTTATAAATGATAATTGATTTCCTACTTTAAAATAATTGTCATTACTCCTGAAATGTTTTTGTAAATTGAAAGAGAAGCACATATCTCTTGTGCAATGCATTGTTTTAGTTGATGTTGGTTAAAACAATATAAAATATTGTATGAGAAACCTTTTTTATTAGCTATTTTCTTTATTTCATTTCAAATGTTAACTCCATTCCTGGTTTCTCTCCCAAATCGCCCATTCTCTTCCCTCTCCCCCTGCTCACCATCACACTCACTCCTGCTTCCTGGCCCTGGCATTCTACTACACTAGGAAACTTTTATCTAAAAATGTGGTCTATTTAGAACTGTTTAAATAATAAAGAATTATTATACAGAAGATCTGAACAGAATCGGTTATTTTCAATTTTGTATTTAAAAGCCATTTAACAGCACTTTCTAGAAAAATATTGTGTGGAAAATCTAAATAATAGTTTCAAATTATCTCTAGGGACTGGAGAGATGGCTCAATGGTTAAGAGCACTGACTGCTCTTCCGAGGGTCCTGAGTTCAAGTCCCAGCAACCATATGGTGTCTCACAACCATCTGTAATGAGAGCTGATACCCTCTTCTGGTGTGTGTGAAGATAGCTACAGTGTACTTACATATAATAAATAAATATTAAAAAAACAGATTATCTCTAAAAATTAAAATTTTTAAAAGTTTGATGTTCCTACATTAACAAAAGTAAAGTTTTAAAATAAATTTATATTCATCAGAATAAAATGATGAATCTTAATAAAATTAGTAAACTTTGGTATATGAGAAAATCCAGCTTGTTTTTGCATGGTTTTCTTTTTGTTTGTTTGTTTTTGTCTTGGATATTAAATTTGATGCCAAAATATTTCAGTCTTGGACTATTTGGTATCTTTCCCTAATAAAAGAAAAATGCAAAAGAGGAATAAATGAACTCTAATATACTTTCATTTATATACATTTTATTACCACCTCATGAATATTTTAATCATATTTTATTTTAATCCTTATATTTGATTCAAACCAATAGGAACTATTGGTGTATGCTCAAGGAATCATGGAGTTGATTGTTCTCAGTTTTTGGTTTGAATCAGACTCAGATCTTTTTAAAGCATGGATTGTTGCTTGGCGCCTCCCTGTTCTAGATGCTCCTTGAGTGTTTCTGGGGTTGGGCTCATGATTTGCTTCCCCGAAAGTTTCCAGTGTATGCATATGCTGTTGTATTGCACCAGCATTTTGAGACTCCAGCTACGCAGGGCACATTGAAAAAATCAATCTATATTCTTTAAATTTTAGTTAAAATATCAGGAAAATGAGATATATGGGTATAGATTCCTTTACATTAACACATGTATTCTTTCTTTCCTTGCATGCACAGAAACAAGATATTCTTAACCAAGTAAGACATTTTCTTTTCTATTGAAATCTACCTTCTGATTTGAACTATGAGTTACTCACCCATCCCACTAACTATACTTATACTAACTAGGCTTATTAAGCTTACATAGAATACTAGATTACCTACAATACATAAGATTATAACGGAACAACAGAAAATTCCCCAATTAGTATCACTAGAGAGATCTGATGTAGTAACCAAATGAAAAATGTCCAATATGTGGACTTTTAATTTAGAGAATCTGAAGTTTGATTTTTTTCATTTTACCAAATATGTCAGTTTCAGGTAAGTTTATTTAAGGGAACTGATAATCAGTTCACAGTGTATTATTTGAAAATAAAATAAAAAAATTAAGTAAGGATATTTTAATTTTACTTTGTTTAAAATTCTATGTTAACTCTGTTGAGGAAACAGAAATAAAAGGCTGCTGATATTTCATTCTTTGGAGAAGTGTAAGCAATCTTCTGTTGATAAAAATCTGTCCTGTGAACACAGCTCTTCTAAAAGTTCAGTGAAAGATGTAGCATCAATGTATATTACTGGGTGATGGAAATAAATATTTTCAACAAATTAGGTATACTATAGTCATGTTTTTATCGATTAAAGAATATTTTTGGACCTGAAGAAAAGCCTCAGTGGGAAATATGCTTGTTTTGTAAGTATAAGAACCTGACTTTTGGCACTTAGCACCCACACAAAAAGCCTGATATAGAAGTGTTGTATTAATAATTCCAATTCTGGAAGTCAGACAGAGAAGAACCCCAGAAGCTTGCTGGCCAAAAGTCTAAACAATCAGTGACCTCCAGCTTCAGTAAGAAAAAGATGGAGACCAATAGATAAAGACAGCTGGCATGCAACTCTGACTTTCTTTATGATCACAAACTCATTGTCATGCATACATATATACATGCTCTTTCTATATATATAGAAATATATGTTTACTTACATTTCCAGTGCAGTGAGAAACAGTGTGACCATGATGTGGACCCTAGCAATGAGCACAAAGGCATGGTGCTTGAGCATTCTGAAAACTTATTTTCATGAGAGCTCATGATTACAAGGCAGAAGGAGCAGAGAGACCCTGGAAATCAGAGTAGCCTTTTAAACTTCAAATCTCATCTTCAGTGTCACAACTCCTCTAACAAGGCTACATCTCTCACTCTCTTCCAAATAGTTCCACCAACTGGGGACCAATATTCAAATATTGGTCCTATCAGAGACATTCTTATATCACTTTTTTTTTTCTAAGATGACGTTCTACTGAGATGGTATTCACTCACTCAATGTAACAGTTACCATCTTCCATTGCAAAGCATAACCTTTCCTCACTTTGTCCCTCAATTTTTGCAGAAATATTAGCTCTTAAAATGCAGGTTTCAGGAGATTTAATGATGTTTTGGAGGTAGTTGCACAGAATAAGAGATTGTCTTCTATTCTAGCATGCTTAGCGCAACATCACTAAATAGCATTGTTAAGCATCTTCATTCAACAAACACATCTTTTCATACCACCTGCATCACCCCTTGGGGCTATTTAAAAGTTGATCTCAAAATTAGCTCTCACTTTTTCTTCAATCAGAAGAATGTTTCTATGTTCTCATATCAGGCACAGCCTCTGTTCTGTATGCTAAAATACATCAGTAACTAACTGATCAGTTGTTGAACAGAAAGAACAAAGTTGAGGAGTACCACATGGACGGCAGATGGTAAAAGATGTTGTAAGATGTTTTTATTCCTAGACAAGAACAACATTTTTCTTGACTGGTGTCGGGAGTTCTCTATGCATTTTCTATCAGTAGTGACACCTGGTTTAAGGATCAGGTATGCTTTCACAGCTCCTATACCTTGACTCAACTGCGGTTCTCTGTTCTATAGTTCTGATAAAATCTAGACTTGCCACATCCATACAAGTAAGATTCTATGACTTTCTTTGGGAAACCTGTAAACAAAGAACCTACAATATGTAAATGTTGACAACTGAAGTATACGTCAAATCCTTTTGGTAAGAATATTGATCATGATATGATTAACTAAAAATTAACACTCATGTGAAATAAATTATAATTATTCCCCAGCTCAACCTTTAATATTAAAGGCAGAGAAAGTATAAGACAGAAATGTGAGGTTATTTTAGAGACATACTTAGGTTCAAATTACCCATGTACACCACTTTCAAGGACAAACCTCCTGACTTTGTTTGTTTTCCTACAAAATGTAAATATTTTAATGGGATTATGTTGAGAAATGTTAAACTTTAAAATACCTGAAAAAGAAGTAACTCCTTATCTGATTCAGCACAGTTGTTCCTTTAGTGCCTAGAGACATATTTACTAACCTTGTGGCAAAAGTAGTCCTCCACTTTCTAACTCATTGCAAATTCATGCATGTAAGTCAGGTGGCACCGGATATCCATCTAGAACACACCAAGTTAAGTTCAATCATGGTTCTGGCTCCTTGAGTCCATCCAAAAGAGTTCTGTGGGTAAGAGACCAACAGCCACTGTCTCTGCATATGATCAGTCTCATTAAGTAGAGAGTGTTGCTTCAAGAGGAGCAATATATTAGTCAAAGTTCTCCAGAGTCAGAACTTATGGGTAACCTTTATATTTTAAGGGAATTTCTTTATGACTTACAGTCCAACTCCTCAACTGTGGTCAGCAGCAGCTATGAATGAAAGTCCAAGAATCTAGCAGTTGATCAGTCCAACAATGCAAGCAGGCAAAGAAGAGAGAGAATCTTCCTTCTTCCAATGTCCTTAAATAGGTATCCAGCAGAAGGTGTGGCCCAGAAAGTGTGTGCCACCAAGCCTGGATCTTGGACTTGTTTTGTCCCAGATGACCTTGAACTCAGATTCTCCTTGCCTTAGTCTCCTGGGATTCATAGCCATTATGCCTCAAGATCTCCATGACAAGTTCTGGGTCAGAAACTTGTATCTCCCAGAATCAAGATCAGGATCACAGGTGAGCCTTCCTGTTCTGGATTATAGTTCATTCCAGATATAGTCAAGTTGACAACCAGAAATAGCCACTACAAGCAGGATATACAACAAGGTATCTGGAAGAGCAAAAGACAGAGAATGGGAAGGTTAAGGAGCAGAAACAAACAAATAATGATGGAAAGAAGCTGAAAGAGAAAGGGGGTTTCTCTGATGCCAATGTAAAAAATGAAATCTGATCCATTTATCCCAAGAGAGACACAGAGAAGTCTTTCTGAGGCAGCCAGTCACCTAAAATATAATGCCCATGATGACATTGACAAAAATATGTCTGATTTTGTAAGGAAGACATGGATGAGCAAATAAGGCAAGGGGGGAACTTGAGTTTGATGATGAGCCCAAATTTATGTCTAAGATCATAGCCTCAGAGCCAGTGCAAGCAAAAATTAGGAAGAAGACAAGCCAGGCAAGTGGAATAGCCTGGTGCATGCAAGAAAGGAAAAGCAGAGGAAAGCCAAGAAACTGGAGAAGGACCAGCCTTTACACAGGGATCTGGAAAGGGGGACCATGCCACTAACAAGCAGAACAAAAGTGGGCACAGGGACTGACTTTGTTCCAGAAAAGAATTTCCAAGAATTTCATAAATTCATTTTTTTAATAGCAGAATAATTCTTGGGCATATGGATGTATCTGGAGGATATAATCCTTAGTGAGGTAACCCAATCACAAAAGAAGTCATTGGATATGTGCTCACTGATAAATGGATATTAGCGAAGAAACTTAGAATACCCATGATACAATTTGCAAAACACAAGAAAATCAAGAAGCAAGACCAGCGTGTGGATACTTCATTCCTCCTTTGAATAGGAAACAAAATACCCGTGAAAGGAGTTACAGAGACAAAGTTTAGAGCTTAGACGAAAGGATGGACCATACAGAGACTACCCCACCAGGGGGGATCCATCCCATAATCAGTCATTAAACTTAGACACTATTGCATAGGACAATTAGTGTCTACTTAAGGGACCCTGATATAACTGTCTCATACAGAAGTGGATGCTCACAGTCATCTATATGATGGAACACAGGGCCCGCAATGGAGAAGCTAGAGATAGAACCCCAGGAGCTGAAGGTGTCTGCAACCCAAGAAAAGGAACAACAATGTGAACTAACCAGAATCCCCCAGAACTTGTGTCTCTAGGTCCACATGTAGCAGAAGATGACCTAGTCGGCCATTACTGGGAGGAGAGGCCCCTTGGTATTGCAATCTTTATATACCCCAATACAGGAGAGAGCCAGGGCCAAGAGTGGGAGTGGGTGGGCAGGGGAACAGGGCGGGGGGAGGGGGGAGGGAACTTTTGGGATAGCATTTGAAATGCAAATTAAGAAAATATCTAATTAAAAAAAAAGAGTAAGAAAATAAAAAAAATAAAAAAAAAGAATTTCCAGCTGACTGCATGCAATGTGGTTCAAGAAAAAAGTTCATCACCTCCCTTAAGAAATACCTCCTTCAAGGAACACCTTCCTCAAAGAACACCTCAGAGAGCCATGGTAAGATGGGAAACAAAGGAAACTTCTTCTCATGAAAGTTCTCTTTATCCATTAGTCAGCAGGGCCAGGTCAATGTACAGATGGACTCCTTCAATGAGGACCTTGCACGATTAGTGGCTTGTTGGCTCAAGAAGGAAAGCTGTGTGTCAGCATCTGAACTATAGTGATAAAAAGGAGCAGGAATTGACTTGCATTTGCCCTTACATACAGTCAACTCAGTCACAGCATAGCCCCTTAGAACTGCTTATATATCATACAGTGACGATTATTCATCATGTTAAAGAGCATCACTTTGGATCCTCTTGAATGGCATTGCATGACTGCTTTACTAATTACCTAAAGAGAGGAAATGAATAATAATAAAAAAAAAAAACAGCTAAAAATAAGAAAATCCCAGAGATACACAGGGAGATAAACATTTCTCCCAGTACTTTCAGAAAACATGGTTTAACACAAAAGGAGTGGAAAGGTCTATAAAGTTGAGGCAAAATCCAAAGATGATCCTGTTGCCCTTCCCCTTCATATTAAATGTCATATAAATAAAAAACAACAATGACAACAAAACAAACAAAAACATAAGGAGAGAGATCTTAAGCGAGGTAAATCAAGAGCATCAGTTGATTTCCCAGACTCTAGCCACTCAAAAGAAAGGTCAACAGAGAAAACACAGAAAGGGTCCAAGAAGCAGAAGAAGCACTGTAGGGCAAAGAGACCAATCTAGGTATGTCTCTTCATCTTTCCAGATGTCTTACTCCTACAAAGTAAAGAAGTGCACCAAGGAAGCAGAGGAGTACCTCTGGTTTTGATAAATCCAGACTGGGCACCAAATAATTTGTGACTATGTGGGTCCGAAAGAAAGAGGCAGCAGAGCTCAGGGAACCTTTCAAATTCAAGCAAGAGGGAGAGTTTGTGGCAAAGTTTGTGTTATTCTGGTAACAATAACAACAAACAACAATAACAAAAAACAACAGCAGCAGCAAGATTTTCAAGAAAAGAAACAAAAAAAAAAGGAATATGATCCAGAGTATACAGCCAAAAGCAATAAGTATTACTTGCATGACAACCAGAAAGGCAAGAACAGTGACATATGGATGAGCCATGGGTATAGCCACATATGTTCATGTTCCAATAATCCACTACCAGCCCCGAGTGGGCCCACAACTAGTTCAGTGGGGAAAGAAGAAGAGATTGAAAGTGATGAGAATGGAACAGAGATCAAAGAAGAGAAGGTCAGTTTACAACCCACATCTAATTACAGGTCACTCTTGATGGAGCCCTGGCCCAGGGGAGAAAGGTTCTTGGAGAGGCTTGTGGAACTAAATGAGGAGGCTCAAAATTACAGAAAATCCCACCATACAACCCATCAGCAACACAGAATCTATGACAGCAGTTTGTCACTGGTGCCATTACAATAGAAACAGAATGCTTTGAAGGAGGTATGTAGTAGTGGGGGAAGGAAAACTGGGGTTAGCCACTAGAAAGTCCCAGATGCCAGGGACCCAAGAGGTTCTCAGGACCCAACAGGGATGACAGTAGCTGAAATACACAACAAAGGGGAGATAGAACCTGTAGAGAGCATATCCAGAGGTTAGGCACGGCCCCTGATTGAGGGATGGGGCCACCCACCCATCTCAAAAATTATTAATCTAGAATTGCTCCTATCAAAATGAAATACAAGGACAAAGAGTGAGACAGAGACTGAAGGAAAGGCTATCCAGACTCCCCCACCTAGGGATTCATCCCATCTGCAACATCAAACCCAGATGCTATTCTTGATGCCAAGAAGCACTTGCTGACAGGAGCCTGGTATAGCTGTCCCCTGAGAATCTGTGCCAAAGGGTGATTAATACAGATGAGATCCATGTAGCCAACCATTGGACTAAGCTCAAGGACCACAATGGGGGAGTTAGGAAAAGGACTGAAGAATCTGAGGGGACCCCACAGGAAGACCAACAATATCAACCAATAAGACCTCCCAGAGCTCCCAGGGACTAAACCACCAACTAAAGAGTACATATGGTGGGACCCATGGCTCCAGCTGCATATGTAACAGAGAATTTCCTTATCTGGTCCTATGGAGCCTTGATGACCCAGCATAGGGGAATATTAAGGCAATGAGGCAGGAGTGGATGGGTGGGTAGGGAGTACCCACATAGAAGCAGCAGGAAGGGGAGTGGACGGGGGTTTAAGTGGGAAGGGGATAACATTTGAAACGTAAATAAATAAAATAACCAATAAAATAAAATAAAGAAAGAGAATTCTGCCACAATCCCAAGGATTAGGCTCATGTTTGGAGCAGACACACTTGTGCTCACACACACACACACACACACACACACACACACACACACACGCCACCACCACCACCACCACCAACAACAACAACAATAACAACAACCAACACTATCACTACCACCCCCAACAACAACAAAAACAACATCAAAATGATAGGAAATAACAATCATTGATCATTAATATTCTCAACATTAATGAAACCTTCCCCAAATTTGACCATATATTTGGTCATAAAGAAAGCCAAAACTGATACAAGAAAATCTAAATAACTAATTGTATCTTATTAGACCAATATGGATTAAAGCTGGACTTCAACAACATCAGACACATCAGAACTCCCTACTCAATGATCTCTGGGTCAGGAACTAAAGAAGGAAAAAAATTAATAACATTCTAGAATTCAATGAAAACAAAGGCATGACATACCAAAATTTATGGGGTACAATGAAGGCATTGCTAAGAGGAAAATTAATAGCACTAAATGCCTTCATAAAGAAATTAGAGTTCTCATACTGGCAGTTGAAAAGTACACCTGAAACCTCTAGAAAAAGAAAAAGAAGCAAACATAGCCATGATGAGTAGTCAGCAATAAATGAGTAAACTTGGGCTGAAAACAATCAATAGAAACAAAGAGAATAATACAAAAAAAATTAATGACACCAAGAGTTTGTTCTGCAAAAAAAAATCAACAAGATGAACAAACTCTTAGTCAAATTGTTTAGAGATAGTATTCAAATTCACAAAATCAGATACAAATCAGAGATATAACAACACATTGAGAAAATTCAAAGAATCATTAAATCTTACTACAAAAGCCTATACTCCACAAAATTACAAAGTCTAAATAAATTAGATGATTTTCTAGGTAGATCCCACATACCAAAGTTAAATCAAGATCAGGTAAACCATTTAAACAGTCCCAAAATCACTAAGGGAATAGAAGTAGTCATTAAAAATGTACTACACCCTACCAAAAAAGCCCCTAGAGCCATGTGGTTTTAGTGCAGAATTTTATTATAATTTCAAAGAAGAGATAAATAAAAAATACTTCATGTTGAAAGTCTTGGAGAGATCAGAAGTACAAGGAGCATGCCTAAACATAATAGATTCAATATATAGCAAGCTCATATTCAATGCTAAATTAAATGGAGAGAAATTTAAATCAATATCACTAAAATTAGAAACAACAAGGCTACTCACTCTCTCCCTGTCTATTAAATATAATACTTGAAGCTTTAACTAGAGCAATAAAACAACAAAAGGAGATCAAGGGAATATAAATAGGAAAGGAAGATGCCAAATTATCACCATTTGCAGATATTATGATAGTATACATAAGCAACCCAAAAAATTCTACAAGAGAACTCATGAAGCTGATAAACATCTTCAGCAAAGTGACTTGGTACAAAATAACAACAAAAAAATTCGCTGGGCAGTGGCGGCACATGCCTTTAATCCCAGCACTCGGGAGGCAGAGGCAGGTGGATTTCTGAGTTCGAGGCCAGCCTGGTCTACAAAGTGAGTTCCAGGACAGCCAGGGCTATATGGAGAAACCCTGTCTCAAAACAAAACAAAACAAAACAAAACAAAACAAAAAAATTCAGTAGCTCTCCTTTATAAAAACAACAAGTGGACCAAGAAAGGAATTAGAGAAACAATATCTGTCTCAATATAAAAAATTTTGTGTAACACTACATAAGGAAGTGAAAGATCTGCAAGACAAGAACTTCAAGTCCCCAAAGAAAGAAAATATCAGAAGTTGGAAAGATTGCCCATGCTAATGGATAGGTAACATTAACATAGTGAAAATGACAACTTTATCAAAAGTAATCTACAGGTTCATTGCAATCCCCATTAGTATTCCAACACAATTCTTTATAGACTTTGAAAATGCAATTCTCAACATCAGATGAAAAAAAAAGAAAACCCAGGATAGCTAACAGCCCTGTACAATTAAAAAAAAAAAATCTAGAGGTATTACCATCCCCAATCTTAAGTTGAATTAAAAGACCAGTAGTAATAAAAACTACATTGAATTGGTATAGAAACAATTGATCAATGGAATAAAGCTAAAGACATTGAAAAAAAATAGCATTCACCTACAGACACTTGATATTTGGCAAAGAAGCCAAAACCATACAATTGGAAAAAGAAAATGTCTTCAACAAATGGTGCTGGTCTAAGTGGATGTCTGTGTGTAGAAGGATGCAAAGAGATCCATATTTTTCACTCTGTACAAAACTCAAGTCCTTGTGGATCACATACCTCAACATAAAACCAGATGCACTAAATCTAATAGAAGAGAAATTGGGCAATAGCCCTGACAGCTAGGATACCTTTTTGGGATATATGGTCAGGAGTGGTATAGCTGTGTCTTAAAGTAAACCTATTCCTACTTTTCTAAGAAACCTGATTTCCAAAGTGGTTGTACATCTTTTCACTCCAAAGTACAGGAGATAGGAGACACCTTCCTGAACAGATGGCCCAGGCTCTAAGATCAACAATTGACAAATGAGACTTCATGAAACTGAAAAGATTTTCACAAACTCTACATCTGATGGAGGGTTAATATTCAAAATATATAAAGAACTAAGAAGTTAGATACCAACAAACCATATACCCATTTAAAAAAATGGGATGCGTAGCTAAACAGAGAATTTTCAACAAATGAAACTCTAATTGCAGAGAAGCACCAAAAGAAATGTAGTTTCCCTAGTCATTAGGGAAATGAAAATCAAAACCATCCTGAGATTCTATCTTCCACGGGTCAGAATGATGAAAATAAAAACCTCAAATGACAGCACATGATGAGAAGGATGTTGAGCAAGGGGAACACTCATCCATCACTAGTTGGAGTGCAAAACTGTACAACCACTTTGGAAATCAGGTTTCTTAGAAAAGTAGGAATAGTTTTACTTTAAGACAAAGCTATATCACTCCTGGCCATATATCCCATAAAGGTATCCTAGTATAACACGTGGAAACTTGGTCAACTATGTTCATAGCAACTTTATTCATAATAGCTGGAAAATGGAAACAACCCCAGATGTCCATCAACTGAAGAGTGGGTATAGAAAATATGGTACATGTACACAGTGGACTACTATTCAGCTATTGAAAACAAAGACATCATGAATTTTTATGCAATGGATGGAAGTTGAGAATATCATTCTGAGTGATATTTTCCAGAGCCAAAAGACATGTATCATATAAGCTTACTTATAAGAAGAAATTAGCCATAAAGTACAGGTTCACCATACTGCAATCCATAGGGTAATAAGGAAGTCCCAAGGGAGGAACATGAATATCACTCAGAGGGGAAACTAAATAATCATAGGAGGTGGATGGAAAGAGGGAACTGGGTAGGAATGGAGGTAAACAGGGGAACAGGGCTAGTGATCAGGTGTTGGGAGATGAGTAGTAGGAGAGGGCTGGATATGTGAATGGAAATTGGTAAGGTCATCTCTGGGATTACCTGGAGGTCTGGGTGGGTGAGGATACTGTGAGTTAGCCTAGGTGAGATTCTTTCCAGATGGACATATAGACCATGAAGTGGCCATCTATTATAGCCAGACAGGAGGAGAGAGGGAGACATCAACCTACCCATAAAAACTTCTACTCAAAATTTGTCTTGTCTATAAAATGTGTAGAAATAAAAGTTGAACAGAGACTAGCAGAACAGCCAACCAATGCCTGTCCCAACTTGAGACCCATTTTGTGCAAGAAATCCAAGCCCTGATTCGATTAATGACACTCTGTTATGCTTATAAACAAGGACCTAGCATCTAGCATCACTGTGTCTTGGGAGGTTTCATCCAGTAGTGGGTGGATGCAGATGCAGAGACCCACAGCCAAACATGAGGCAGAATTGAGGGAGTCTTGTTGAAGAGTTGAGGGTAGAATTGAGCAAGCTGGAGGAGTCAGGGACACCACAAGAAGACCTACAAGACTGACTAACCTGGATCCACAGGCTCAAAGATGCTAGGCCACCAACCAGGGAATATGCAGGGTCTGAACCTTGACCTCTTACACTTTTGTAACACATGTGTAGCTTGGTCTTCATGTGGCACCCCTGCCAAATGGAGCAGAGGCTATCTCAGTCTCTTGTTTTCTGCAATTGCATCCCCTTCCCCCAACCTGGACTGTTTGGCTGGGCTTCAGTGAAAGAGGATGTGCCTAGTTTACTGGAACTAGATGTCCAAAAATAGGATGGTCCTCAAGGGGGCATCTTCTTCTCTGAAGAGGAGAATGGACAATGGCTGAAAGGAATTATCAGGGTAGGGATGGAAACAGAGAAGTTAAGGAAACTATGATCAGAATGTAAAGTGAATAAAAGGTAAATTATTGGAGAAAAATTATTTCTTTCATTTAATTGTCTGAATTTCCCAAAATAATTGATACCCGTAGAACTCATGTATTTGAAATTTCGACACTATTCCATATTGTAAAGTAAATATGCAAATTAAGTATATAATGCATTTATGACAAAAGTCATGATTTAGGCAACATTATTTTAGGTGGTCATTCAAATTGTTTTACAGAGAAAAGTAATGGTCTTTCAGGAATCACTGGAAAATATTTCCTCAATGAATCTGATTTGGGAATATTGAGTCAGAGAAGTTTGTGCAGTAAGGTCAATACGGTTTCAAAACTTTGTTCCATATATATAATACTAGAAGTATAGTATAAAGATTTGCCCCCAAGATTACAGTAAGAAATTTCAGGAAACAGCTTCACATATTCAATATTTTAACTATAGATCTCATGACATCATTTCCTATATTCCTTGAAGAAATAACAGAATATTCCATTCTCATATATGCAATGGTCCACCTTTTTATAGGTAAGATGTTTTTAAAAGTTTTACACTCTAAACTCAGTATTTTGAGAGTGTTGTCTGATTACAGAATAAAAAGAAAAGATGAAGTTTTGTTTTAGGAAGGGAGTCACTTTTATCATTTTTGAGCCAATAAAAAGACAAATTAAAATATGAAACAGCTAATATATTTCCAAGACATAATTATATTTTATTTATTCCATTTATATTCTTATTTTACTATCAATATACCCAAGATTCTGAAAAGTACTTTATGCTTATTTTTATTCATACAGCTGTGAACTGTTATTATCACATCACTTTTTATGAAAAAATACTAAGAAATATAATGGATAATTTTAATTTATTGAGAATATAATATATATGTATCTATATTATACACACACACACA
>LR753658.1:88903-175095 GCA_902729485.2 Mus minutoides
TATATATATATATATATATATATATATATATATATATATATATATCACATATGCACATATACATGTATATGCATATTACATACATAGGTACCTAGATATATTGATACATAGATATAATTTAATCAGATCATTACCTATATTTTAAACTTTAAAATTTCTACTAATATCTTAAAAATATATAGTTTACTTGAAGTTTACTAAAAACAATAATGTGACATAAAATATGTTCATAATGAATCAAAATATAGAGCATATACATTCTCTTTCACTTTCCCCAAATAATATTAAACATAAAAGATAAACAATTTTCATTTTAAAAGAGATAGCTTACAGAAATTTTTCTTACTTTCAGTCAGTCTAATAAAATGAAAAGTAATTCACTTTAGAGAGCTGAATAACATGGGTGAGGAAAGGTCCCATCAGGGCTCTGGAGTTGCGGCAGATCTTCCTGTGCATCCTGTTGCTCTTCAGAGCCCATCATTTTTTTTTTCTGGCATGTTTTCTGTAGCTATGCTATACCTAATAATTTTCCAAGTCTTTCCTTGTTCAGCAACTATACCTGTTTCCAGAAAATGCCCCATTCTATGAGGCCTTTCAGTGATAAGTGTACTAGTCAAGACCACTCAATATTATCCAGGTACTTGGGTAGTAAAAAAAACCCACCTTTGTCTCCATTTCTCAGCAATAGCCATATTAGATAGTCTTCTCCTCTGCTGAGAGAAGGCATGTTTTCTGGAGTCCCCCCTGTAGCCAAATTAAGCTTGAGGTGAGAGTAAAGTTCCTTCTGTAGCCTTTCAAGTGGCCCAGGACTCTTACCCTGAAATGACTACATTCAAATGAGTACAGATTGGAGAAGGCATAAAGACTGTATGATATATTTTATTCGAATTCTCTATGGGAAATATTGAAATGATTAATCAATTAATGTTGGTTTTAATTTGACATTATTGTTGATAACATTTTACAATTTTCTTTTTTATTGGATATTTTATGTATTTACATTTCAAATGTTATCCCCTTTCCCAGTTTTCCCTTAGGAACCCCGCTCTCACCTCCCCCTGCTCCTATGAGGGTGCTCCCCCTACCACCCATCCACTCCCACATCACCGCTCTGGCATTCCCTTACACTGGGGAATCAAGCCTTCACTGGACCAAGGCCTTCTCTTCCTATTGACACCAGACAATGCCATACTCTGCTATGTGTGCAGCTGGAGCCATGGGTCCCTCCATGTGTGTACTCTTTGGTTGGTGGTTTAGTCCCAGGGAGCTCTCGGCGGGGGAGGGGGGTCTGGTTGGTTGTAATTTTCAAAACATTCATCATTATTGGGAAGAAAAGAGGTGAAAATGTTAATCATTCCATGTGCTTGATATATAAATATATGATATTACATCAGTTTGATCACACTATATATCTGAGCTATCCAGCAGAATTCTGTGAGTTTGGAAATAGAATTTCCTATTGATGGAGGTAGAAAGAAATTTTGAAACTTGAAAAGGTAAAATTTTATGTCATACGGTTGCCATGGAGATAGAAACATCTAACTAGGAATCATGTTATCTTTGTTCTACACTATCAAAGATGAGACACATGCCTGCCATTGCCAACAATAGCTTAGAACTGCTAAGCGTTGGCCTCATCTCTCTTTTGTAGACTGGGATATAGAAAACGTCTCAGGTAATTTATGAACACAGTAAAATGTCTTGTTATTTCACTGGATCTGAAATTACATGCTTAAATATTTTTTTTAGACCATAGATTTTGAAGGCTTCAAGCTATTCATGAAGACCTTTCTGGAAGCTGAGCTGCCTGACGATTTCACTGCCCACCTTTTCATGTCATTCAGCAACAAATTCCCCCATTCTAGCCCAAACGTAAAGAGCAAGCCTGCTCTGCTTTCAGGTGGTGAGTATGTTTGCTTAGAAATGTACATATCGTATGCATTATAAAAGAGACATAAGTATCACAACATTGAAGAAAGGACATTTGGTTGAAAATTACCTGTGTGTCTACATGCAATTTTTAATGGATTCTGATATTTAAAATGTCTCCAGCAAAATAAGCAGGGTAGAATATAGGATTCATTATGATTTATAATTTGACATAGAAGTTCACATTACCTTGATGACATTAAGAGACATTTTCATCAAGTTTGGAATATTTTTCTTTCAAAATTACTGGACAAATATAAACAACTGTACATTTGAAGATATAATGAAAAGAATCTATATATATAAGAAATTTATAATATTTAAAAATCAATGGTGGCATTTATTATTATACCTTTAAATTCATATCTGTGAGCTCAGAACATGTTTTATTTTTTTTTTTGTAACATTTTCACACTACAGATTCAGTCCATTTAGGATAAAATATATCTTGATGCATTTTCCCAAGAATATAAAACAGGAACTTGTTTAAAAGATGATGGAGGACTTTAAAATATAGCAGTAAAAATGAGACTGCTGGAACAGTAGGTAGCCTATATGGTTCTTAGGTTAGAGGAGCCAAAAAACAGAGTTGAGGACCTGGGACACAGTCTGAAATAAGAGCAGTGTTTGAGTGATTTAACTCAGGGTCTTCTGTGTAGAACTTCCTTCTTGTCTTTTATTTTAATATATATTTTCTTTCTTTACATTTCGAATGTTATCCCCCTTCCAGGTCTCCCCTCTAAAAGCCCCCTATCCTAGCCCCCCTCTCTTTGTCTCTGTGAGGGAGTTCACCCACCCACCCACCCACATCTGCCTTCCTGCCCTGACATTCCCATACACTGGGGCATCAAACACCCACAGGACCAAGGGTTGCTCTGATGTCCATCAAGTTCATCCTTTGCCAAATACTCAGCCAGAGCTATGGGTCCCTCTATGTTCACTCTTTGGTTGGTGGTCCATTCCCCAGGGGCTCCGAGGCAGGGTCTGGCCAGTTGACACTGTTGCTCATCCCCCATGGGGCTGCAAACCCCCTCAGCTTCTTCAGTTCCTTCTCTAACTCCTCTATGGGGACCCTGAGCTCAGGTCAATGACTTGCTGTAAGCATCTGACTTGCCTCTGTATTTGTCAGGCTCTGGCAGAGCCTCTCAGGAGACAGCCATATCAGGCGCCTGCCAGCAAACACTTCCCAGCATCCACAGTGGGGTTCGGGTTTGGCAACTGTATATGGGATGGATCCCCAAGTAGGGCAATCTCTGGATGGCTTTTCCTTCAGCCTCTGCTCCATATTTTGTCTCGATATTTCCTCCTGTGAGTATTTTGTTCCCCTGTCTAAGAAGCACTGAAGCATACACACTTTGGTCTTCCTTCTTCTTCAGCTTCCTATGGTCTAAGAATTGTATCTTGGGTATTCTGAGCTTCTGGGCTAATAGCCTCTTATCAGTGAGTGCATACCATGTGTGTTCTTTTGCAATTGAGTTACCTCACTCAGGATGATATTTTCAAGTTCCATCTATTTGCCTAAGAATTTCATAAATCCATTGTTTTTAATAGCTGAATAGTAGTCCATTGTGTACCACATTTTCTGTATCCATTCCTTTGTTGAGGAACATCTGGGTTGTTTCCAGCTTCTGGCTCTTATACATAATGCTTCTATGAAGATAGTGGAATATGTGTCCTAATTACATGTGGGAGCATCTTCCAGGTATATGCCCAGGAGTGGTATAGCTGGGTTCTCAGGTACTACTTTGTCCAATTTTCTGAGGAACCACGAGGCTGATTTCCAAAGGTGTTGTACCAGTTTGCAATCCCACCAGCAATGGAGGAGTGTTCTTCTTTCTCCACATCCTTGTCAGCATCTGCTTTCACATTTTTGATCTTAGCCATTCTGATTGCTGTGAGGTGGAATCTCAGGGTTGTTTTTATTTGCATTTCCTTGATGACTAAAGATGGTGAACATTTCTTTAGGTTTCTCTCAGCCATTCGTGTTTCTTCAGTTGAGAATTCGTTGTTTAGCTCTGCTCCTCATTTTTGATAGGGTTATTTGGTTGTCTGGAGTCTAACTTCTTGAGTTCTTTGTATATATTGGATATTAGCCCTCTATAGAATGTGAGGTTGGTAAAGATCTTTCCCTGATCAGTTGGTTGCCATATTGTCCTATTGACATTGTTCTTTGCCTTACAGAAGCTTTGCAATTTTATGAGGTCCCATTTCTCGATTCTTGATCTTGGAGCATAAGCCATTGGTGTTCTGTTAAGTAAATTTTCCCTGTGCCCATGTTTTGAAGGCTTTTCCCCACTTTCTCTTCTATTAAAGTCAGTGTATCTGGTTTTATGTAGAACTTCCTTCTAAGCATCCTCAAAGCAGAAGCTCCTTGGGGGCAGAAACAGACTTTAATCTCAGACCTCTTCTTAGTACCAGGACAGTTGTACTTCACCAACTATCAGGAGGATCACTCTGCCTAGCACAGTTAGGGCTAAGTCAAGCTGGAGAAGGAACTCTGCTACCCAGATTCTGTGCTGTAGAGTGCATGTGAAGGGGCTTGACATTGATTTCACTCCCATATTCTTGTCTCTGACAGTGTGCCTCTTCATACCTGAGAGACAGGAGGCTTGGGTGCTGCAATGCAGTCTTAAAGTAACATTCTCTTTCTTTGATGTCAGGATTTGTTTTTAACTTGGAGAACAAATTTATTTGTGTTATATCTATTAATATTTGCTTCATTAAAGATAAGATATTAGAGAAGTAAGGGCAATCAACCCATCACATCATAGCAAAGTAACTTGTTTTAAAAATATTTGTTATCTTTAAAAAACAAACCTAAGTGACTTTTGAAGTATAGTATTGTTTTCCACTCTTGAAAGTCCTTGGTTATTGTTTCTTGGAAGTCAGCTGAAAGCTCACATCTTCATCTGTTTATATTATTATGTTGTGTCACATGCTCTGTTAAACAATTCAATGCACAACCCCGAGAAAGTGAGAGTGAGAAAAACATATCATTATGAAAATGATTCAAACATTACAAATCCCTGAAAGCTCTGAGTACCCAAGACAGACATACAGACCCTAACATGGAATGCAAGCCGTAGTACCATGGACAAGGTGTAGAGACCAGGAGTTATAGAAAAGTGTAATCCTGCACACTAATGATACAAGCTTAAAAACTATTTTAGAAAATAGATGATAGAGCCACTATCAAACTGTAAGCTGAAGCAATTTACTAATATTTCTGCAACAATACAACTTGCACTACTTCCACACAAACCATTCAGTTGTCCTTGCATAAAAATGTTAAACATTGTGTGTAGTAACAAAATTTGTATATATAAGTAAGTATACATATAGCTATACTTTACCACAAGTTACCTAATAAACTGCGTGACATTTTATGAAATGGAGAAATTAAGCTTGTGAAGACTTTTACTGCCACTTGTTCCACATTGCCTCTTGTTAATATTTGCTTTGAATGTGTGGAGCTTCTAAGATGGTTAAATATCTCTATCCAGCCACTTCTACCTCATCAAAGGCTTAGGTACCTGATATGCTACTCCACTAGCCAACTTCTGATTTCCCTTCCATTCTATGAAAATTATTGAATTGTAGGCATTACACTGTCCTTACAAATATTTTCAACACTTTAATATTCCTCTATAGAATTTAGAGGGACAGTGACTGATCTCAGATACTCTACTATGCTAAGATATCCATTTCAGTTACCATGGCCTTAGTATGAAGAAAAATAACAGAGAGAATTTTATAAATATGTGTACTTCAGAATTTTATTGTCAAGGATTTGTATAGCTTTATCACTTTTTTATTTTTAAATGTAGCTTCTGGAAAAATAGTTTACTACTAAGATGATACCCTAATTCATTTTCATTTTAAAAATATTTTTAATTCATAAAGTTTATGCAATTTTTGCCATCAGTCTAACTACATCATGAATGTTTTCATATCATATAGAAAATAGCCACTGGGAGTTGTGAGATGACTTGGCAGGTAAAAATACTTGCTGTCAAACCTGATGTCTTGAGTTCCTACAACAGTATCCACTTGTGAAAGTAGAGAATGGACTTGGAAGGTGTTTCTCTGACTCCACATGTGCTGTAGCATGTACCTGTCTCCCAAACATAAATAAAAGTAAAAGCTTTGAAAAGTTAAAAGAAAAATGAATATAAAAGGCTAAAACAGTTAAATGTTGGTACTCTCAAACATTAACTGCCTCAAAATCTCCTCCTGGACTGTTTATTTATCCACACCATTTCTCCAGTGAGCTGGTTTTCTGAATCTCCCAAGGGTAATTCTCTTATAGTCTAAAGGTGGCTAAATTCTACCAAAATATGTCTTTACTTGTCTTTATGATCTGTATCCTCACACTGTACATTTATAAGCATTATAATGCATTCTTCCCACCCTCAACTGCATTGGGTTGAATTAAACAAAAAGTATCCTCCAGGACTTGTTATGACCAGAATTAACCAGCCACTGACAAGATCATAGTTTCATTATTGTTTGAGTCTTCTCGCAAGATCTCAACCTCCAATCTCTAAAATAATCTAGCAGAAACCTGAAGCTACTATTCCCTGACTTTACAAGTTTAAGTTTCATTAGTGTGCTTATGTCAAATTACTATTTTTTAGGCCAACTAAAATCCTTGACACCATAAACCTATCAAAGTCTAGCTGTATTTAGGAGCCAGTGTGTGCAACAAAGAAAGAAAATATCAAATCCTGACCACTCACACTACTGAGATGCCCTGTTCTGCTGTGACATTAGCATGTCTTTGACCCATGCAAAATAAGAAAGAAATAAGGCTACAGGCTTCCCCTGCCTTCCTACTTCTTTCTCTTTCAGCCCCATGGACTCTAAACCTCTTTTTTAGTTAGCTATTTCTAATGACTGGGTAATACCTGCTATGCTCACATAGGAATCTTGGCATTTGTTTTGTTTTGATGTAATTTTTTTTAAATGATTTTATTTTTCTTTTTTTTTTTCAACTTTTATTAGATATTTTCTTCATTTACATTTCAAGTGTTATCCAGAAAGTTCCCTATACCCTCCCCTCTCCCAGCCCTTCTCCCCCACCCATCCGCTCCCACCCCCTGGCCCCGGCATTCCCCTGTATTGGGGCATATAAAGTCTGCATAACCAAGGAGCCTCTCTTCCCACTGATGGCCAACTAGGCCATCCTCTTCTATATATGCAGCTAGAGACACGACCCCAGGGGGTACTAGTTAGTTCATGGTTATTCTTCCACCTATAGGGTTGAAGACCCTTTCAGCTCCTTGGGTACTTTCTCTAGCTCCTTCTTCCTTGGGAACCCTGTGTTCCATCTAATAGCTGACCATGAGCTTCCACCTCCATGTTTGCCAGGCATTGGTATATTTTCCCCCGAGACAGCTATATCCAGGCCCTTTCAGCACCATCTTGCTGGCATATGTTATAGTGTCTATGTTTGGTGACTGATTGTGGGATGGATCCCTGGCAGCCGCAGTCATTGGGTCCATCCTTTGGATTCAGCTTCACANTTTTAATGGGGATATTTGATTTTCTGGTGTCCACCTTCTTGAGTTCTTTATATATATTGGATATCAGTCCCCTATCTGATTTAGGATTGGTAAAGATCCTTTCCCAATCCATTGGTAGCCCTTTTGTCCTGTTGACAGTATCCTTTGTCTTACAGAAGCTTTGCAACTTTATGAGGTCCCATTTGTCAATTCTTGATCTTACAGCACAAGCCTTTGCTGTTTTGTTCAGGAATTTTTCCCCAGTGCCCATATCATTGAGGCATTCCCCACTTTCTCCTCTATAAGTTTCAGTGTCTCTGGTTTTATGTGGAGGTCCTTCAACCACTTAGACTTGACCTTAGTACAAGGAGATAAGAATGGATCAATTCCCAGTCTTCTACATGATAGCTGCCAGTTGTGCCAGCACCATTTGTTGAAAATGCTATGTTTTATCCACTGGATAGTTTTAGCTCCCTTGTCAAAAATCAGGTGACCATAGGTGTGTGGATTCATTTCTGGGTCTTCGATCCTATTCCATTGATCTACCTGTCTGTTGCTGTACCAGTACCATGCAGTTTTTGTTACAATTGCTCTGTAGTACAGCTTGAGGTCAGGCATGGTGATTCCACCAGAGGTTCTTTTATTGTTGAGAAGAGTTTTCGCTAGTCTAGGCTTTTTGTTATTCCAGATAAACTTGCTCATTGTCTTTTCTAGATCCTTGAAGAATTGAGTTGGAATTTTGATGGGGATTGCATTGAATCTGTAGATAGCTTTTGGCAAGATAGCCATTTTTACTATATTGATTCTGCCAATCCATGAGCATGGAAGATCCTTCCATCTTCTGAGATCTTCCTCAATTTCTTTCTTCAGAGACTTGAAGTTCTTGTCAAACAAATCTTTCACTTCCTTCTTAAGAGTCACACCAAGATATTTTATATTGTTAGTGACTATTGTGAAGGGTGATGTTTCCCTGATCTCTTTCTCAGCCAGTTCTTCCTTTGTATAGAGAAAGGCCATCAGTTTGTTTGAGTTGATTCTTTATCCAGCTACTGCACTAAAGCTGTTTATCAGGTTTAGGAGTTCTCTGGTGGAGTTTTTGGGGTCACTTATATATACTATCATATCATCTGCAAATAGCGATAATTTGAGTTCTTCCTTTCCAATTTGTATCCCCTTGACCTCCTTTTGTTGTTGATTCACTCTGGCTAGGACTTCAAGTACTATATTGAATAGGTAGGGAGAAAGTGGGCAGCTTTGTCTGGTCCCTGATTTTAGTGGGATTGCTTCCAGTTTCTCTCCATTTAGTTTGATGTTGGCCACTGGTTTGCTGTAGATTGCTTTTATCATGTTTAGGTAAGGGCCTTGAATTCCTGATCTTTCCAAGACCTTGAACATGAATGGGTGTTGGATTTTGTCAAATGCTTTCTCATCATCTAAGGAGATGATCATGTGGTTTTTATCTTTGAATTTGTTTATATAGTGTATAACTTTGACGGATTTCCGTATGTTAAACCATCCCTGCATTCCTGGGATGAAGCCCACTTGGTCATGATGGATGATCGTTTTGATGTGTTCTTGGATTCGGTTAGCGAGAATTTTGTTGAGTATTTTTGTGTCGATATTCATAAGGGAAATTGGTCTGAAGTTCTCTATCTTTGTTGTGTCTTTATGTGGTTTAGGTATCAGAGTAATTGTGGCTTCATAGAATGAATTGGGTAGTGTACCTTCAGATTCTATTTTGTTGAATACTTTGAGAAGAACTGGAACTAGGTCTTCTTTGAAGGTCTGATAGAACTCTGCACTAAACCCATCTAGTCCAGTGCTTTTTTTTGGTTGGGAGACTATTAATGACTGCTTCTATTTCTTTAGGAGATATAGTGCTGTTTAGGTCATTAATCTGATCCTGGTTTAACTTTGGAACTTGGTATCTGTCTAGACAGTTATCCATTTCATCCAGATTTTCCAGTTTTTTTGAATATAACCTTTTGTAGAAGGATCTGATGGTGTTTTGAATTTCCTCAGGATCTGTTGTTATGTCTCCCTTTTCATTTCTGGTGTTGTTGATTTGGATGCTATCCCTGTGCCCTTTAGTGAGTCTGGCCAAGGGTTTGTCTATCTTGTTGACTTATTCAAAGAACCAGCTCCTGGTTTGATTGATTCTTTGGATAGTTCTTTTTGTTTCCACATGGTTGCTTTCACCCCTGAGTTTGATTATTTCCTGCCGTCTACTCCTCTTAGGTGACTTTGCTTACATTTGTTCTAGAGTTTGCAGATGTGCTGCCAAGCTATTGGTGTAAGCTCTCTCCAATTTTTTTTCTGTAGGAACTCAGAGCTATGAATTTACCTCTCAGGAATGCTTTCATTGTGTTCCATAAGTTTCGGTATGTTGTGGCTTCATTCATTAAACTCTAGAAAGTCTTTAATTTCTTTCTTTATTCCTTCCTTGACCAAAGTATCATTGAGTAGAATGTTGTTCAGTTTCCATGAGAATGATGGTGTTCTGCTACTTATGTTGTTATTGAATAGCAGCCTTGTTCCATGGTGATCTGATAGGATGCATGGGACAATTTCAATAGTTTTGAATCTGTTGAGGGCTGTTTTGTGGCCAATTATGTGATCAATTTTGGAGAAGGTGCCATGAGGTGCTGAGAAAAAGGTATATCCTTTTGTTTTAGGATGAAATATTCTGCAGATATCTGTTAAGTCCATTTGTTTCATAGCTTCCGTTAGTTCGACTGAATCTCTGTTTAGTTTCTGTTTCCAGGATCTGTCCCTTGATGAGAGTGGGGTGTTGAAGTCTCCCATTATTATTGTGTGAGATGCAATGTGCATTTTAAGCTTTACTAAAGTTTCTTTAATGAAAGTGGCTGCCCTTGCATTTGGAGCATAGATATTCAGAATTGAAAGTTCCTCTTGGAAGAGAACTTCAGACCAATTTCCCTCATGAATATCGATGCAAAAATACTCAACAAAAGTCTTGCCAACCGAATCCAAGAACACATCAAAACGATCATCCATCATGACCAATTTCATTAACAGAATTCCAATGAATTAGGCTCTAAGATCAAGAATTGAAAAATAAGACTTCATGAAACTGTAAAGCCATTATAAGGCAAAGAACATAGTCAAAAGGACAAACCTGCAACCTACAAATAGGGTAAAAATATTTTCACTAACCCCACATAGAGGACTAATATCCTAAATATATAAATAACGCAAGAAGCAAACCACCAAAAACCAACCAATCCAATAAAAAATGGGGTATAGTACTAAACAGAAGTTGACTACAGAGGAATCACAAAGGGCTGAGAAGCACCTAAAGAAATGTTCAAAGTCTTTAGTCATCTGGGAAATTCAAATCAAAACAACCCTGAGATTCTACCTTATACCAAGCAGAATGGCTAAGACCAATACCTCAGGTGACAGTAGATGCTGACAAAGATGTGAAAAAAGAGGAACACTCATCCATTGCTGGTGGGATTGCAAACTGGAACAAGCACTCTGGAAATCAATCTGTAGATTCCTCAGGAAATTAGACATAGATATACCTGAAGACCCAGCTAAACCACTCTTGGGCATATACCCCAAACTGAAGGAAAAGCCATCTAGAAATTGCCCTACCTGGGAATCCATCTCATATACAGTTACCAAACCAGGACACTATTGTGGATGATAAATAGTGCTTGCTGACAGGAGCTTGATATAGGTGTCTTCTGATAGGCTCTGCCAGAGCCTGAAATATATCAAGGTGAATACTTGCAGTCACCTTTTTACTGTGCACAGCGTCCCCAGTGGAGGAGTCAGAGAAAGGACTGAAGGAGCTGAATGGGTTTGTAACCCCATAGGAGGAACAACAATATTAATCAACCAGACCCTCCCCCAGAGCTCCCAGAGACTAAACCATCAACCAAAGAGTACACATGATGGGACCCATAACTCCAGTCACATATGTAGCTGAGGATGACCTTGTGGGACATCAATGAAAGGAGTGGCCCTTGGTCCTGTGAAGACTGGATGCCCCATTGTTTGGGAATGCCAGCACAGGAAAGCAGAGTGGATGTGTAGGTGGGGTGGGAGGTACACCTTCATAGAAGCAGGGGGAGGGGTGCCATATGAGGGTTTCTGAGGGGAAACCAGGAAAGGGAATAACATTTAAAATATAAATAAAATTTCCCCCTGTGTCAATGAGCTCAAGGTTCTTTCCTAATTTCTCTTCTATTAGATTCAGTGTATCTGGTTTTATGTCGAGGTCCTTGATCCCCTTGGACTTAAGCTTCATGTAAGGTGGCAAGTATAGATTTATTTTCATTTTTTTTTACATATAGACTTCCAGTTAGATGAGCAACATTTATTGAAGATGCTTTTGTTTTTCCATTGTATATTTTTGGCTTCTTTGGAACTCAAAGTCTCTTACCAATAGGCAAAATATCGATTCCACTAAACTACCTAGAAATGTCTTGAATATGATTGGCCCATGGGAAGTGGCACTATTAGGAGCTATGGCCTTTTGAAATAGGTGTGGTCTTGTTGTAAGAAGAGTGTCACTGTGGGTGTGTTGGGAATCCTCTCTTGGCTGCCTTCACATTAAGATGGCCATCTCCCAGGTCCTTCTCTACAGGATTGTGTTAGCCTGCACACTGTCATGCTTCCTGCCATGATAATAATGGACTGAACCTCTGAAACTATAAGCCAGCTCCAATTAAATGTTGTCCCTTATAAGAGTTGCATTGGTCATGGTGTTTCTTCACATCAATAAATCCTAACTAAAACACTTGGTAAGCAAAGTATTTTTGTGAGTACGGAGTAATGAGTTCAGGTGACATTATTGACTGAGCCATTCCCAATGCCCTGAAGTTGTGGCTTTGGTTTTGATGTTATTGATGTTTATTTGTTTTACTGTTTTTAAATTTAAATTTATAATTACATTCTCTCACCCCTTTCTTATTCCAAACACTCCTATATACCACTTTGCTCTTTTTCTAATTTCTGTCCTCTTATTCTATTATTTCTACAAACATGCATTATACATTTATACATTNTATATATATATATATATATATATATATATATATATATATATATATATAATTTTGTATAATGTCACTGTATTATGTATGTTTTCAAGGCTAAATATTTGTATTTGGATAATTAATTAGTGTGCCTTCCCCTGGAGACAACTATTTCTCCCATTCTCAGCATTCCTACAACATGCCTGTAGTTCTTTGTATATAACAGAAAGCTAACACTGTCTAGCTAGAATAAGCAGGAAGAGTAAATACTAGTGTATTTACTGAGCAGGATCTCAAAAGAGAAACTGAGGTATTCGAGTGCATACTTTAGTTTCTTTTAAAAACCACTATTATAAAATGCTACTAAAGGAGCATTGCATGCATTTTAAGATACTCTTCATTTATTTGGTAATACTTAATAATTTCAAACATAAACCTTACTGTACACGTTTCCCTGTCTATGCTAGTGACCAACACACCCTCTCTTTTCCAGTTCTTTACAATTTACAGAAGGCAGTTTTCCAAAAAGGTAACAAAATGCCCCAGAACATTTGTAAGGAGAAAGGGTGGGTCAACCCTTTAATTTTATAAGATAAAGCTCGGGATCACCTGGCACACTGGCTTATTCTTAGTTAAGTGGCACCCTGTGCCAGTAGTTCACAGAGGAGCAAACCCATTCCCCTAAAGGTCAGGATGCCAAACTGAGAGAGAAATGATGCTGGTGAAGAAACAGATCAGCAGCTGGAGAGGGGATGGGACCAGAGCTGGGGACACAGAGTAGAAGCTATCAGTGTTGGGGGAGGGGCAGGGTAGAAGCCAAGCCCAGGTGTGGATCAGATTTGCTTTTCTTGCTTAATTATGACTCTTCTCCAAATGAAATTAGAGATCATTGCAAGATTTTAAGCCTGAAAGAAATCATGCTGCCCCTGATATGAAAGATGTCGTGAAGAATGAGTCAGGAGCAATAAAAGTACAGACACTATTTCTTTTTTTTTTCCCAATATTTATTAGATTACTTCTTCATTTACATTTCAAGTGTTATCCAGAAAGTTCCCTATACCCTCCCCCCTCCCGGCCCTGCTCCCCTACCCTCCCGCTCCCACATTTTGGCCCTGGTGTTCCCCTGTACTGGGGCATATAAAGTCTGCAGGACCAAGGGGCCTCTCTTTCCAATGATGGCCAACTGGGCCATCCTCTTCTATATATGCAGCTAGAGACATGAGCTCAGGGGGTACTAGTTAGTTCATGTTATTCTTCCACCTATAGGATTGAAGACCCCTTCAGCTCCTTGGGTACTTTCTCTAGCTCCTTCTTTGGGAACCCTGTGTTCGATCTAATATCTGACTGTGAGCTTCCACCTCCATGTTTGCCAGGCATTGGTATAGTCTCCCATGAGACAGCTATATCCGGGCCCTTTCAGCACTATCTTGGTGTATTCTATAGTGTCTATGATTGGTGGCTGATTGTGGGATGGATCCCTGGCAGCCACGGACATTGGGTCCATTCTTTGGATTCAGCTTCACACATGATCTCTGTAACTCCTTCAATGTGTGCTTTATGCTTAATTCTAGGAAGGGGTGACGTGTCCACATTTTGATCTTCCTTCTTCTTGAGTTTCATGTGTTTAGTAAATTGTATCTTGGGTGGTCTAGGTTTCTGGGCTAATATCCACATATCAGTGAGTACAGGTTATGTGAGTTCTTTTGTGATTGGGTTACTTCACTCAGGATGATGGCCTCCAGATCCATCCATTTGCCTAGGAATTTCATATATTTATTGTTTTTAATAGCTGAGTAGTACTCCATTGTGTAAATATACCAAATTTTTTGTATCCATTCCTCTGTTGAGGGACAGCTGGGTTCTTTCCAGTTTCTGGCTATTATGAATAAAGCTGCTATGAACATAGTGGAACATGTGTCCTTATTACCAGATGGAATATCTTCTGGATATATGCCCAGTAGGGGTATTGCAGGATCTTCTGGTAGTACTATGTCCATTTTTCTGAGGAACCACCAGAATGATTTCCAGAGTGGTTGAACCAGCTTGCATTCCCACCAACAATGGAGGAGTGTTCCCCTTTCTCCACATCCACGCCAGCAACTGTTGTCACCTGAATTTTTGATCTTAGCCATTCTTACTGGTGAGAGATGGAATCTCAGGGTTGTTTTGATCTGCATTTCCCTGATGATTAAGGATGTTGAATTTTTTTCAAGTATTCCTCAGTTGAGAATTCTTTGTTTAACTCTGTGCCCCACTTTTTAATGGGGATATTTGATTTTCTGGTGTCCACCTTCTTGAGTTCTTTATATATATTGGATATCAGTCCCCTATCTGATTTTGAATTAGTAAAGATCCTTTCCCAATCGGTTTGTGGCCCTTTTGTCTTGTTGACAGTATCTTTTGCCTTACAGAAGCTTTGCAACTTTATGAGGTCCCATTTGTCAATTCTTGATCTCACAGCACAAGCCTTTGCTGACACTATTTCATATTGAGAGATATCACACACACACACACACACACACACACACACACACACACACACCACACACAACACACACACACACACACACACACACACATATTAATTTGGAAAAGTAAATGTACATTTTTCTAAGTATTTTCATTGCTACAATGGCATTAAATACTTAATCAGGTTGCGTTTTTGAATTACGTGCATACATATGTCTCAATGTGAAGAGTAAAATTTAGCTCATTTAATGTTTTCCATGAAGTTGAAGAGTTACCCAATGCCTCTTATTGACAGCAAAGGAGAAAAATATCAAGGTTGTAATAAGGAGGCAAATAAAGTAAGAACAGAAAATTATATATCAATAACTAGGTACATGTATAAAAGCATCTTTTAGTAGATGGATTTAGAAAAAAATCAGAGGCATATAACTGTATTGTGGTGTGTGCAGCCATGTGTGTGTGTGTGCATGTGTGTGCATATGTGTGTGCATATGTGTGTGCATATGTGTGTGCGTGTGTGTGTGTTTTGGATTATGAAGCAACTTGGTAGATTTTTAAGTTTTATGAACTGCTTGGGTTTCTAGTAATGAACCAGTGGAAGACAGAATCTCCTCACACTCAAATTTCACAGACATTTGCAGTTGTATGACAGACTAAGAATCCTTGGAGCCTGATAGTCAAACAGTATCTGAATCTCCAAGCTCCAGCTTAAGTGAGAGAATTTCTGTCTCAAAATACACAAAAGAGAATTTTTGGAAGAACAATGGGCGTCATCCTCTGCCTTCCACATCCACACTGTGCAGATGGCATACAACTATGTGCACATGACAGCCATGGACTACTGGTAGGCACTCAAACTTAAATTAACTGAAGTAGAATTTACATTTCACTCACTAACTTGTATCTGGTCCAAATCCCTATGTAGTTTACGCTAATGTACTGAGGAGTAGAAAGTTAGAACATTTCTATCATTGTAGGAGTTTAATTTTGCTTTGTTTGGGACAGGGTCTCATGTGATTCAGTGTTACCCCCAAACTTCCAGTGTTGCTAAGGATTGTCATAAACTCTTAGTCTTCTAGTTTCTAGCTCCCAAAGCCCAGTGGGTACAGCTAGACAGTGGTGGTTCAAAAGGATCTCGTTTTAGTAATTCTGAATTGAACCTGAAGATCAGAATTAGATGGCATGTCTTTGATAGTTGACTCCTATGCAGCTTTGTTACCAGGAATTGACATTACCCACTGACTTGCATCCTTTCCATTGCCCAAAAGAAACCAGGAGTTCAAAACAACCACTCTGCCTAAATGTTGGAATCAACAAACAGAGGTATGCTAGCATCACTCCTTCAGCGTGATCTCTGTGCTATGACTCCAACATGCCTGCAATTCTTATTGTCTGCTCCTTACTTAAGATTCTATAATTTGTATTGTTTTCCATATGCCCACAGATGAAATCAGAGGGATGTGTCTTGTCCTAGGCACTGGTACCAGAGTATTGTTTCTCTACCTATCCCCACCTTATGAAAAAAATATTTGTTTATTATTGTGCCCCTTTTGCTGCTGGTTTTGTTAGGCACAAAAATAAGTATATTACAAACAAGTGTATTTTGCAGTTTAAGAGGTTGAGTATAATATAAAGAATAACCACAGCATTATGTCAACTGTCTTTATTTTTTCCTGTTTCTGACAATCAACATGACCATCACTGTCAGTACTAGATAGAGTATCGTACTATTTAATAAATTGCTTTATAAGACCGGTGAATTTCTGCATGTTAATAAGATTAAAAACAGAAGCCCATAACTTCTAGTTTTATATTACCTTGTAGATTTAGAAAGATAAGTAGTCTTACATATTTCCATTGAAAAGATGAAGAAAATGAATACAAATAATGGTGCATCTGTCATTACCTGAAATAGAATTGCTTCAAAACTATACAAACTAAAGCAAATGTATTTATTTACTGTGCATTAAAATCCCATGTGCTATCTGAGCCTGCTGTATGAAACCTGTGTCTTCATTCATGAGGGATAGAGGATGGAAGACCAGGCCAGCCTCAGTAATCCAGCAAGCTAGATGGTCGCCCTCAGTAACCGGGGAAGCTAGATGGTCGCCCTCAGTAACCGGGGAAGCTAGATGGTCGCCCTCAGTAACCGGGGAAGCTAGATGGTCGCCCTCAGTAATCGGGGAAGCTAGTTGGCACACTGGGCTTCATAATGTCCTGTTTCAAACAAAATGAAAGGAAACCACAAAATATATGAAATAGGCAAATCAAACAAATCTCATTTATGAATATTGAACCTTGAGAGGCTGAGAAGAGGACTCAGGTTTTAAGTATCTGCCCTTCAAGCTCATGGAACTTGATCCACAGTCACCACGTAAATGATAGGTGTTTGTTTACCTGTAACCTCAGAGGTGAAGACTCAGATCCAGGAAGATCCTAGGAGCTTGCCAGTCTAGCTGAATCTATGAATTGCAGGTGCATTGAGAGTTCGATTCTTAAAGAATATGCTGGGAAACAATGAGAGAGACAGCTCATGCCAATTGCTAGCCCAGACATGTACACACACACACACACACACACACACACACACACACACACACACTCACAGTTTTGCAATAGGTGATTAAGTGCTCACTAGCATGTCTGAGGTCCTGAGGCTGATCCTCAGCATGAGACAAAAGAAGTTACAGAGAGAGATCCTTTAAGCTTTTTCTTGAACATCGATGTGTCTATGAAAGCACACTGAAAGCCATGCTGTTGAAGAATGTAGTATAGGCATCATTTAAGCTTACTAATGTTGTGTTTTATAATAATAGCTCTTCAAAACATATTCATAAATATAAACAAATAAACATGTACATGATGACATTATCTGTGAAAAAATACTCTTGAAGTTTAAAGTATGTGTTCTTGATCTAATTAATATACTATAGTTATAATTTTACTTTTCTTTTTGTAGCTTTTTGTGTATTCAAATAAACATGCCTACACTATAGTTTATAGGGGTGTATGAATATACATACTATGTATTTGCACTTGCTTCATTTTTCTGTATTTTAAGTCATGAAAGTATTTAAAATCATAAAATCAAGACACATTAGAGAACTAGAAAATTTATATTACTCACACAATCTTCCGAATTAAGAACTAAATGCAACCACTTGAGGCACAAACAAATAAGCAAACACCACCTGTGTTTGTCTCCTGTGTTTGTTTTACATGACCTTTATATTCACTTTTAAAATGAGAGACATAAATGTCATTGTTAATGGAAAGTAGAATTTGAGTATCTTTGTCAGAGCTTCCTGACATGTCAGACTCCACTTATGACCAAGTTGAGGATTTCTGGTCACAGACAGAGCCACGCAACTCTGATGTCATATATCATCACTCTCTTCATTAATGGTTAATGCAACATCTTAAAATGACCTTAGAAAATTCTAAGAAACAGAAAGAAACAACTGATAGGAGAAACCTCCAGCTAGATTTGAGGAAAGATAGTAAGGTTAATGTTTAAATTATAAACATTATCTTTATGAAGACAGATAGAAGCCCAGCACCTGCTTTCAGAAAGTCAAAATATGACAAAGGATTTTTTTATTTCCTAAATAAGACTGTGATGGTCATATAGCAGTCTTGAGAAAAGGAATAAAAATGTTCAATTAATCATTTTCTTGATTAATAACTTCAATTTTATTCAATTCTGTGATGGATCAAAAAATGTTACTCAATGGAAAAAAAAACATTAATTCATAAAAAGACATGGGAGAAACTAAATCACATGTTATTAAGTGAGATAAGCTCTTTTGAAAATCTACCATGTGATTACAGCTGAATTCCAATACAAATAGTGGAAGTAATGGTAATAGATCATGGAGGCAGGGGAATAGAATGCTCATGTAGGCCATTGTGTTAGTCATGGGGTGTCTATTGCTGGGATAAATCATAATAACCAAAAAGCAAGTTATCAAGAAAGGGTTTATTGGGCTTACAGTTCCACAGTGTAATCCATCACTAAAGAAGCCATGGCCATAACTTAAACAGGGCAGCAACCTGGAACCATACACTGATACAGAGGCCATGGATGGGGTGCTACTTACTAGCTTGCTCCTGTGGCTTGCTCATTCTGCTTTCCTGGTTTGTATGTGCTTTTGAAACAAGAGTAGCCAGCACAGTCACCAAATGTAGCAACTATACATAGACCTTGATAGTGAGGGCTTGGGCATAATGAAGAGGAAATACAGGATTCAAAGTGAGGCCTTTCTTGCTCTATTATATTTTCAAATTACACACACACTCACACACATACACAAACTCTCTTCACTAATATAGATTTAGAATTTTAAGAATGTATATTTCATTTTTTTGACAAAATTGTCTTGGGAGTTTAATTTTACTCAGATAAACCTTGTGAAAAATTATAAAGAGTACATATTTTATGACTGAAATTCACTTTAATTAGTCTTTAGTCTTTTGGAAACATTTAGTATAGATTATATATTTGACAATATTCTTTCACTTAAAACATTTAAAAAATGATGATGACAAATGCACATTCAAGTTCGCTCTTATTTTCAAAACGTTATCAGTATAAAGACAGAAATATTTATTTATCTTCAAACAAACACAATAATAACATTTTCATTCAATTTTTTATGCAAAAAGTCTATAATGGCAGAAAGTAGATGGCCAGCTGCCTACTACTACTAAGTAGGGGAAAACAGCGTAGCTGCCAGTGAATGAAGATATTTGGACAATGATAGAAATCCAATGTTGATGGTGGCAATGGATGCCCAAGTCTATGAACAGGCTAAAAGTTGTTTCGTTGAGCTGCACATCTTAAGTAGGGAAATTACATAGGACATAAATTTTATGTTCATAACAAAACACATTTGTCAAAAGAGTGTTGTGACCCGAAATATGTATGTTTATTGAATTTCCCACAATATACACTGTGCACTGAAACAAAAAGGAAATTGTGTGTTCCTTATAGTCTCCATATGTTATCTTGAAAATAGAAATATGAAAATGGATAGACCGACACATTAACTCTTGAAGAAACATGTACAATTTAACTTTCTTTCAAATAAATTAGACAGTGTTCTTCCTTTCCTCTTTTGTTCTATTTGAGGATTTTGTGTTAAAGAGTTGAGTGGATTACATCATTTCAGGACCCTGAGCTGGGCATTTGGGAGAAGGGTTAGGTCCCAAGCTGCATGACTCATGTCATAGTTTATGATTGTAATTTACTGTTTTGTGCTCCAAATCTGGAACTGTGGCCACTTCCAGGGTCAAGACCACAATGCCTTCTATCATAAGTTAGAAGCCATGATTTCTGCAGCTGGTTAAGCTTTAGTTGGCATAATTATTTAGAAACTATTTAAAGCTCAGCAGTATCTTGGATTTATCCTTCCCTTGAAGTAAAAAAATAACTATTGGTTTGTATTGTGTATGTAGTGTTCTTTACATTATGAGGAAAATTAATTTAGAAATGTAGATCTAACTGACAACTGTAAATGAAAGTAAGAGTTTGCATGTAATGACACGCCATGATAAGAGAGGAGGGAGGAGGTAAAGAAGATCCCATAGGTGTTTTTTTTTTTCTTTGCTATAGATTCAAGTGGACTTTACCCTGAAAAAAATTTAAGAAGAAATGAGAAGTATTAGAACTAATGTAATTTTTCATAGAAAATATTTGTATTGCTAAAAAGGTCACAAATTGTATGTGTGTGTGTGTGTGTGTGTGTGTGTGTGTGTGTGTGTGTGTGTGTGTGTGTGTATGTGTGTGTGTAGGTTAAGACGTAAATTCTTTTCCTTACTTCCAATAGTGTCTATAAAGGAAAATACTGCCTAGGTTTGCAGGGTTGAATGGGAAAGATGATCCTTGTATGGCTGGCAGTGAAACTCGGAGACAAGTTTATTCATGAGCTATTTCTCTTCTGTCAAATGAGGATGATACAGTCGACCTCACAAGGTTAACGTGAACATTAAGCGAGATGATGTGTGAAAGGCCCTGTTAGTGCTTCGAGCCTGGTATTAGAAACGCTCTAAATGAGACCTATTATTAGAGGCAACGTCAACAAAGATGAACATTGAAGACATTCTGCAAAGCCTTATACTTGATATTTGAGAACATTGAGATGGCCAGATGAGATGAGAAGTACATACAGCAGCAAAGGTCAGCATTGCAAACACATCTCTCAGGGAGACGCCTGCCAAGGAAGGACAGCTAGTCAAACTGCATTTGTTCGAATTATTCTCCCTCAGCTGTTGTCAGACTAAGAATTCAGGAGAAACTCAGTCCACTTTTCAACCTGGTCAAATACTTCCTGTCAAAATACACTAATGTTACAGTTGATGTTTACATCAGAACTTTTCAAGTGCTCATGATTTCGTTTCAAAGGCTACTCTGTGTGATGAATCTTCTGTGTGAAGAATTCCTGGTACATTACCATCAGCACACTGTGACCACTGTGATTATTGTGAACAAATATTTAATTTATCTACAATGAACTTAGAACAGGGCAATTCATAAGATTCCTGAAATCAAAGGAGAGTGAGATAGACCAGCAACTAAACGTACTTTGATCTGATTTCCAACCCTAGACCTACAGGATGGAAAATTGAAAGCAATAACCAAAATGATTCGGTGATGTTTATATGTGTACCATAGCATGCACATGTGTATGTATACACACACTGGCACATACACAATCAATCAATCAATCAATCAATCAATAAAATGTAAAATTTTTTAACATTTGGAAAGTAACATGAAGACTTCAAAAAAATAGCAAGACTCAATGTTTAGATCTAATTGGCTTATAATTCACTGGGCTGGCCTTCAATTCTATACATCAAGTGAAGACCATATTGAAATCACACAGCCATATGCTCTGTCTTTTGCCAAAATACCTATCATGCTGATTCCGATTTCTCTTTGTATTCTGCTTATTCATACTGACGGATAGTATGTTGACAGGTGGAATTCTTATTTATGGTGTTGGCAAATACTTGACAAAAATATGTATTTTGTGAGTGATTATTTAAACGTGATAAATTAATCATCATAAGACAGACTCACATTGCTTTTCAGTTTTTATGAAAGGGCAATTCTGGTATTATCAAGTTACCTTTTATTTGTCACTGACTAATACAAAGAAAGGAAGATTAGCAATGGGTTCCTTGTATGATATCTCTTTACATTTTCTTACACAACGGGGTTGCTAAGCTCACTCTCACATCCTTCATTGGTAGACTGCTCAGCCCCTGCCAATGGACCCTGGAAACAGGCCTGTTTGCATCACTCACAGCATACATGGGAAGTTAATGTATTGGTGTTCTAGTGCATTTGATTGTCTTATACTAAATAAAGACACACAAAAAGACATATACATGCACACACACACACACACACACACGTGTTCACAATATCTAGTGCTATTTCTTTTGGTCATTTCATACTTGAGAGCACAGTGAATATAATATATGAATATAAATGTTTTTTTCCAGGCCTGAGGATGAATAAGGGTGCCATCACCCCTCCACGTTCTTCTCCAGCAAATACTTGCTCCCCAGAAGTGATCCACCTCAAGGATATCGTCTGCTACCTGTCTCTTCTTGAAAGAGGAAGACCCGAGGATAAGCTTGAGTGTACGTTTTGGTAATTCTGTTTATTCACTAAGCTGGAGTTTGGAGGAGAGATTGTGTATTGATGTAATTATACTTGCTTAAATTGTTTGTTCATTTAAATTAACTTGCATAAAATTAAAAAAAAAGCAAAAGCAAAACTCAAAGATCATAAAGACCTTTTGTCAGAGTCAAACAATAAAAATGTTATTATTAAATTTAAATAAAATTGTATCACAAGTGTATACATATATTTTATTAAGAAAGGTTGAAGTTTGATTAGCATAATGGGAAATTCTATGTTTATCTGTCTATCAAATGTCTCCTAAATGTTTTATCCTCAGCTCTTTTGAGTTAATAAGAAGTAATTTGAAACTTTGAAATGTTTGATGGAGCATTTATTTCTCTTTCTGAGGAAGAGTTTCCAAATCTTTCAAACAGAAAGTGAAAAAAAATCCCTCTCCCCTCTTGTGTGCATACGTACACACACCCACTCATATTCATGCATCCTAATTCCCCTAACACACACACAATTTACACTCTGCTCCATGGCAACTTCCCTTCGCCTTCATGTTAACACCGTCTTTGACATAGTGCAATTTGTCAAAACTTGATATATAAGACTTGCTTTTGCATATTATTTGTAATCAAGCAATATCTTTGTTTCTTTTGCAATACTACAGGTAGGAAATATCTAAGTACCTTTTTAATGCTGTTTAATAAATTGTAGTGACTGAGCTCTCCCTGGTGGTAACATGTACACATTGCAATGAAAGAGCATAGTCTTCAAATGACTATAACTGTAAAACTCATTATAATCACAGCAGGTGCTGTATATTCAGCAACAAAATTAATCATATTATAGTAAAGATGTAAATGAATTAAAAATTTTACTACCAAAACGATATTAAAGATAATAAAACCATACTTCTATATTGCTTAATAAAATTAAAAGTAGTATAATGTACTAGAATTGTAATTACAAAATGTTTTAGTTAAATTTAATTGTAACTCTTTGATAATACTTCTCACAAGGGAAGAATTTACAGTGATTATTTAGGAGTTACACCAGCTTAGGATATGAATAAACCATATGAATATTATTCTTTAAATATGTATTTATTATTCATAAACATTGAGTATTTGCATTTCAAGATTTATTTTGTATTCCTAAGAATGTGTAGAGATCTCTCTCATTCCAAAGTAAACAGTGAATTTCTCTTGAAGTGACAGCCAAGGGGTAAGTTTGCTCAGGTGTTGCCATGGCTATGTTTGTGATGATGATGACACCCTGATATTGTGGCCATCACTCTGACTGAACAGAAAATGATTCAGAAATTTTGTGTCTTTACTTTTATTTTTGAAAAGCTTGATATTTTCCTACATCAATTAATCAAATCTACCCATCAACCAATTTCTCAAGATTTTGTAGTTTTTTTAACCTGTTCTCATTTGTACATTTACAAATTCCCAACCTTCTTTTGCATTTTCATTTTCTAGACTTATTCTTGGTAATAATAATAATAATAATAATATAATTAATGTGCATTAATAGTGTCGGATAAACTACACAGTTACTTTCAAGAGGGTTATGCCATATTAAACATAAGATGTATAGGAGAATTAAAAAGAAGAAATGGTTCTTTAGAAGGTGTAGAAGTGGAGACGATAAGGAATATAAAATAGTTCCTAGTGAGAGAGAGAATTAAATTTGGAACTTCCTTTGAGGTAGTTAAACGAAATATACTTTGGTTTAAGTCAGACATTCCTACATAGTCACCCACCAGAATTATTTGCCAGACCTGTACACATAGGTTACTCAGTGCCCCTCGATGTGCTGCCTGATAATTGGCTGACTAAAATGAATGGGCATGAGTTGCTACTGCTTTTTGCCCCAGAGCCTCATTACGAGGAGGGATGGAGCACACAATTTCTTCTCTACAGTGACATCGCACCACCACCACCACCACCAATTTACCTGAAGAGACTGCTTAACCCTACATTGGTATTTCTGAGTCTTTTCTGTTGATGGTTAGACCAATCGACTACCTTGTTTGCAACATCCACAGGAAAAAAAAATAGTCTACCAAAATGATGATTCTGACAACTGTCTCTTTCCTATTCTTGTCCAATTTCCCCATCAGTCTTTTTGTTGTTGTTGTTGTTGTTGTTGGTGGTGGTGGTGGTGGTGGTGGTGGTGGTGGTGGTGGTGGTGGTTTGTAAGACTTGGCTCAAAGTCGCCACAATTATGAAGAAACAAACCATTTCGTCACTGGCCTTTCGTTAAACCAGGTTTTATTTCTTTCTTAACACCTGCACTATTCACCTGGAAAGTCCACATCTGTGTTGGGATTAGAAGAGGATTCCTTTCTCTTTCCTGATAGCTACCTTTTAGGTGGCCACATGGGTCCAATCACAGGCACATACCTCCTGTGCTGCCATCTGTCCTGCTCATTCATTCTACCTTTCTTTCCCAGTTTCTGACCTAGTTCACTGACACTTGAGATCTATCTCAAATTATAAATGTGCTATTTCCTAGTAGTACATCTTATGTTGACCCTTATGCCTAGCATTAATGAGAAATCAACAGGAAAGCAATTGAGAAGTGGATACTTGTCATTTGGAACCATCATGTAGTCACTGTGTGTAACCTTAACCTGAGAAATTCTGAAATGTATTACCAATAGGCCCTAACAGCCATTCATCTGGTCAGATTTCTTACAGACTGTGAATAAAGGTGATTGAAACCACCATCCTCCTTACTTCTCAAAGGTCCATGACTTAGCTACTGCATGATCATTGTCCATTTGAAAATGTATCAAAAGTATAAGCTGCTACTCTATACTTTTCGTTGCTACTTTTCTTATGGGAGATTTGAAGAGAATGATAATAGTTTCTATTAGATTAGATTAAAAAAATTCTAGGTACTCAATTTTTAACTCCTATCTTTAAACTTTAATATTAACTGTTAAAAAGCAGATAACTGAAATTTGAAGATTGAAGAATTCCCAAATTTAAAATTGTTCTGTCTAATAATTTCTAGAAAAATTCAAAGACTGTATAATTTGTATTGTGATATATTCAGCAATAAACATAGATAGCCTTTCTCAAAATTTTTGAAATTGAAAAAGTTTTAGAAAAATAGAAATTGTCTCATCTTACATAATGTGCCTCTATTCTGACCTTTTAGTTAAATTCAAGTGTGGGCACATAACTGTCTCTATGTAAGGTAAAATGACATGGTTGTAAAAATAGATAAAAAGTGGGCTAAGCTAGCTCAAATTTGCATCACAGGTCCTCACCTTTGAAACATCACATTGACAGAATAATCTGAATTCGGTCTTATTTTATTTTGGCATTGAAACATCTATAAATCTATATTGGTTTCAAAATTAAAACCTGATTTTTTAATGACCTTCTTTACCTCAAGGCCTGTCTCTACTTTTAAATGTTAACAAAATGAATCTTACTAATATTTGAGGTTCAAAATGTACTTTTCCAATATTGCTTGGAAAGATGCTTTTAAAAGAGAAAGTCTTCAATGGCTTATCAAGCTGACTAACGTTTATTTTCCATGGACCTAAAGCCTGCCCCACCCTTATTTGATTGGTTTCTCTCTTTCTGTATCAAGTGAGTTTTCCAATTCTTGCCTGTATATTTTACTTGAGCAATTGTGATCTTTTGCATTTTAATTGATAATCTTTCTCTACCCCTTATGAAATATGCTACATTCTCTAGAGACATTATTTTAATGTTGCACTTTGAAGGCAGAGTTATCTTCTTTCGATTTAAAATTTATTTCCTTCTTTTGACACTCCCTTCTCTCGTTCCATATTTGGCATGTATTTTTGCATCTTGTTATTACTATTTTCTCTAGTTTCTCTGGACCTTTCAATATTTGTACCCAGGAGGAATTATGTACCTGTTCCTATTTCTAGTTTGAAATTTTTTCTTTTCATACTGGGCCTCCTTGAACTCAGCTGCCAGTGGTCACACAACTCCTACATATTTGAGTCATTTGAGTTGGTTTTGCAAACACTTTCTTCAGTACAGACATAGTTACCGTGACCCTACTTCTGAAATAGAGTTGGGTTTATCTCTTGCTTCACCTTGTTCTTGGTATTGGACTCTTTCCTTGGTAGTCTGTGAATTCTTTTCACTTATAGAAATATTTTTTTTTTTTTAGTATTTCTGATCTAGCATAAAATCTTGAGATGTTTACTGTCTACTTGGAGGCTTTTTTTTCTTTTATTTACACCATTTTCTTCTCATTTATTGAATATTTGAGAGATTAAACACATGGTTGTATATCTTGAAATTTTTGCTAACCATAATTTAATAGCTACACATTTTCAAGTTTTATATATCTTTAGTGTTTGATTTTCTATTGCAAAAGAAAAATGAAGCCATAGTTAACTTGATAATATTCGAAAATTTACAGTGATACACAGACTAAATTTGTATCTTGTATACATAATCATGTCTCAGTTGGTAGAATTCTATAACCATTATGTGCATGAATAATTACAGTGATCCATACTCTCTCAGTTGCCAACATCTCTGCAAACATACAAAACTCACACATAAGACCCTCCAGGAAATGATACAAAGTCAACATTCACCCTCACTTCCACTCTTCTGTTTTTACAGCTGTGTCATTCTCCTGTGTTTACCTTTAAAAGACACCTGCAGCTTCTTCCATGATCTACTTGAGGGTTCCAAATTATACAAGGGAGACCGCAGGCCTTGGACTTCTGCTTTTCTTAGCTCACTAAAGAGAGTGTGTGTTCTGAAAATCCTCACTTGATTAGTCTAAAGATGAGGTGCCTAGTGAGGCCTGGCTGGAGATCCAACCCAAAACCAGAAAAAAAAGGGGGGAAAAAAAGAAAAGGAAAAAGGTAGTGCAAATACTGTATGTACTGCATGTTTAGGAGCTGAGATTCCCCAGTAGAAAGAATCTTTTATTATGAACTCCTGTTTCCTCTCTCACATTGTTTGGGATGAGTTGTAATACAGGCTTGTGTTTATGTACAGCTTCTGGTATGCACCTGTGTGTCCCTTTTCACCTGACTGCCAGAGCAAATGTGACCTGATAGCATCCTGAACACTCTCATGTCTGGGACAAGAAAACAGTCCTGTGGAGTCTAAATTTTAACTGATTTGTGAAATTCACTATTGATCGTTTTTCTGCCTCCACTCTGCCCTTTCATATCCAGATGCTGAATATTTCAACTTCTCCATATTTAAATTTACAACTAAGAATCAAAAATTCAAATTGAAGCAAATAAGGCTATTTCATTTTCCCTAACTACAAACAAAACTTTGTAAACTCTATATCTGAGATCCAGTACTTTTATTAACCAATTAATTTAATTTCAGCTTGGCTTTTTTTAAAAAAAAAATTTGCACTTTAAAGGTGTTTAGCATTTGAGTAGATAGATTTCTCTTCAGCACAAACTGAATTAAAAAAAAAAAAAAACTCTACCTTATAGCATTGTGACCTTTCTCATATTTAAACTCCTTTTTCTGCCTCTTTCATTCTAGTTATGTTTCGCCTTTATGACACCGACGGGAATGGCTTCCTGGACAGCTCGGTAATTCTTTTCTCAAACCTTCTCTGAAAATTGCAAAATAGTTTCCTTTTAAAGAAGCAAGTATGAACTTATAGTTATCGTCACAGAAGGCACTCCCCATAGAACTTAAATCCACTTACACAGCATTTTTGTCAACTGAAGAGACAGGACTGTGAGCATCCAATCCAATGGTTTTGAGAAAAAAAAAAAATCTGCAAAGAGGTTTTCTGACTTGTGAAGAAAACCCGAACCTAAAACACAGCCTAGAAAAGCAGAAAAACTGTCAGTAACATTTGCCTTTAAAAACATTGAGTAAGCACAAAGCGTCTGAAGAAGTTATGAAATTGATTTATTTTGTATTTCCTCCTTCCTAAGTATTGTTACTCATAAATGCAGTAAAGAAAGGTAAATGAACTTACAGCTTGATGTGAGAAATCTCTTTAATGACATCTTTAATTTTCCTCTAGCTTAAAGGAGGGAAGATGATGAAAGGAAAATTGTATATCTGAATGATAACATGGAATGCCTAATTAAATGTTTATTTCATTTATAATATGTGGGAATAAATGGTAGTTTTCAGAGAAATAGAAATGAGATAGCCAGTACACACCTCCATGCTGCATGTTGTACTCAATTAACTATTCTGTATTTGATGAAAATATATTTTGCATCTCCAGGAAAAGTAGAAGCAATAATATAAATATTAATGTCAGAGTTGATGCAGGCATTTCCAAGTGTGTGTATACAGCAAATTTTATAGTTTTGCTGCCGTGGGGTGCTGAGGATTGAACTCAGGGAAATATAGTGTAACAAACACTCCTAATTTTTGCAATATATTTAGCAGTGAAGGAAATGCCCATAAGCTGACGATGCAGGTTAGCAGAGGGTCTTTAAATTCATTGTTCAGGTAGTCAAGATTGGTGGCAGAAGCTGCTGATCCACCTTGCCATATAGACTTTAACAAGGACATTAGTTAAGTTAGGCATGTCTTTCTGTAGCACTGCATAGAATAATTCTTGCATGCTAGCTTCTCCAGAGAGAACAAAAATGCTTAATCCCTAATCCAGGAAACAAGCACCACCCTGAGTTGTTGCTGTGATACACAGACTTCTGAGATTCAAACCTCAGCGTTTGCTTGCTCTTCTTCTTCTCTGTGTACTGACCTTAAGTTATGAATATTGAAACCCAGGGTGAATTTACTCATTTCCCAGGGCCATTCATTTCTTCAGTGATGCAAATTACATTCTAATATATATAATGCAGATTTCTTTTGTGAAATGTTTCTTTGTCATTTTAAATTAAAATGGTATGTCTTACCTAGGTTTTAGCCATGGGTTGGCAGCTGATTTGAAAAATCAGTTAAGTGTGTTTTTGTTGTTGTTGTTGTTGTTGTTCTCTCTCTCTCTCTCTCTCTCTCTTTCTCTCTCTCTTAGGTTCTGGCCATTTCTAAGGGAACATAGGTATTAATTGTCAATAAAAGTTATAATTGGATGTCCAATATCAAACCCTGATTTGAAAATAAATGGTTTTATTCACTGTTAATTTTTTATTTGTATTTTCTTTTTCTTCTTTTTAAAATTAAATGTCAAAGTTTAATTTCCACTTGCATTTTTTTCTGACAAAATCTACTAACTTCTGTATATTTCATTCAATACGTTTCAAATTTTTGTCTTCTAAAGGGGGGGGGGGGCTGGAGTGATGGCTCAGCTGTTAAGAGCACTGACTGCTCTTCCAGAGGTCCTTAGTTCAATTCCCAGCAACCACATGGTCGCTCACAAACATCTGTAATGTGATCCCCTGATTCTGTCTTCTGGTGTGTCTGAAAATAGCAATTGTGTACTCATATAAATTAAATAAATATTTTAAAAAGTAAAATAATTTACAGTGCTTCTTTAAAGATGTAACAGTTCTACTTTCAGAAGCAAAACAGAAAAACGATCATTTACTTCAATACTGACTGTGTCTCACCCAATTTAGTAATGTTTATTGATTATTTCCAAATTTTTGGAGACATGAAACATGCATTTCTTGTAATAACACATAGTACCTTTGCACATATTTGTAGTAATCATGAATCTAGTCAGGTTAGCATGCCCATTTTGCTCATGAGGAGACTAAGAGAGGCTAAATGAGTTATCTAGATTATGTGCCTATGACATAGTCTATGAACCAAGGTTTTCATTCCTTCTATTCAAAAGGTTTAACTTCTCCAAATTATTGAGCAAAGGTGAATGGATGAGAGTTTAGCAATTAACACTGAGTTGTTAGCAGGAATTGATGTTAATCAGCTACTATTAAGTTTACTTACATTGTGATGTCTGTGGCCAGATTTCTAACGTGACATGTTTCTTAGTTATATTCCTTCTTGGAAGAGTGAGTGTAGCTCTTATTTATTTCTCAGTTGATCTCCTGGATCCTCATAACTCAACTTCTTCTTGCCATTTTACTGTCTTTACCCCATAAATTTTGACCACATGTGACAGAGAGCCCAGTAGAAAAATATTTCATGTTATATAATTTCAAGCCTTATCTTTATGTAAAACAAATGCTAACTGCAGTTTAAAAATATGAGTTTTATATTATAAATAAAAAATATAAAGAAATATTTATTTTCTGGAAATAGATTAAGAAAACTAAGGGTTTTTTATTTTTACACTTTAAAAATTAAAATGCATTTAATCAAGTCATTTGTATTTGCTAGCATTTCTTCAACGAGTTGAGATTTGGAGGCTATGAAATTTTAAACTAAAATTTGAGTGTCTCAGCAAATAAACTCCACAAATGCTTAGTCTCTGAACCTTGACTTCCAAACACCATTCTAGTACAGTACCCAGAGAAGTGGCTACACAGTCAATATATGTTCTCAGTGAATGGAAATAAAAACAAACCTCTCAGTTGTCTGTCTGGGCTTCATTCCATCCTACAGGATGTTTGGTGTCTTGAAAAAAAAAATCACATCCTGTAAAAATACACATGTACTTTCAAAAAGGCTTGGCTAGAATAAAGCTGTGCCTGGTACTGTGGTGCCCTCTCCTGGCAAAGGTTCTCAGCAAAGGGTATGACTGAATTTTTAGTTAGGATACATTTTCACATACATCAATTATAAGGATCTTTGATAGTTAATAACATTTATTTATAGAAACTCTTTTCTATGCTGTTAAACTATATCTCTACTAGTTTCTGTGTATGCTTATGCATTTAGAAAATAGGTCACATGACCATTTAATCTCTTGTACACTCTGAAAAACAATGTTCTGAAATTCTAGGCTAACAAATCCTTTTTTCTCTCTCTCTTTCTCTCTGTCCCTCCTGTATCCCCTTTCATCCTCCATTCTCCTTCCTACCTATTGCAGGAATTAGAAAATATCATCGGTCAGATGATGCATGTTGCAGAGTACCTCGAATGGGATGTTACTGAACTTAATCCGGTAGGCATGTGGATGAGGGAACTGTTGACTAACTTATGAACTGCCTCTTTTGTTTTGTTATTTTTTTGGAGGGATGAGGGGCTAAATATAATGATGTGTTTTTAATTTTTGATTCAATTACTATGGCTAACCACGGGTCAAGTTGTTTCTGAATGGGATGATAGGGTTCAAGTGGTGTTTTGTCCTTGGCTTTCTTCCAAAGGTTATATTTTGACTAGTGAGGGTACATACATGGGGATAAGTGGATGCTGCTGATGGACACTGCTACATTCATCCCATGCTATTGAAGATGATGGTGTATTTGTATCCAGGGTGCCTTGAGCTGCTCCTCTTCATGGGTCACTTAGTGCCTGTGACTCCTGGGAGCACTACATTATTTATTCTTTAGGTGGGTGAATTACTAGCCAAATATGTTGATATTTCATGCTCAAAGCTCTACAGCTAGTTACAAACACAGACAGTGAATTTTAGCCAACGTGTTTAAAGAACCATTGCTTTTTATAAATGTTTCTAAGAAAATAAAGCTGCCTTAATGTGTATGAATTTATTCAAAATTGCAGCATGATTAAAATGTATTGAAACCTTTCTTTTTAGGCAGTTTAGCTTTATATATAAATAATATTTTGGGTAAAATTGATAGGAGAGAGTTGTTTTATTTTTAAAGCCAATTAAGTTTATGAAGTGTTTATAAAGAAAGCAATTCCGTTTTATTTAAAGGTCTGCATGGCATATGACTTTGAGCTTATTGGTAAATTAGCACTCACATTTAGATAGTGCCTACCGAGATAAAAACAGGAGTCTGAAGGAAGAGCCCAGTCTGCCTTCCTCTTCTGTCTCAAATGAAAGGCTGGTCAGGCCTGGTCCTGTGAAAAACAGTGATGCCATTCTTAACCCGATTAAGACTTCTTCCAGTTCTAATTCAATGGTATTTCAGTTTCATTTGTGTTGTTGTGGGAATCTGCCTGCTGTGCTCACAAGTGACACCTATCATTAGCAGTTTTGCTTAAGAAACTCTAGGAATTAGCAACTGTGTTTATAATTTATGGAAGAGTTCATTTTAATATTCTACTGAAATCACCCAGTTTACTAGAAGCTCTGTTATTCCTTTTCAACAGAAAAAAATTAAAATCGTATTTTACAACCCTGTTCAACTTTCTGTCTGTGACAATTGTTCATCTGCCAGGGACATCTGCTCATTCTCAGGGCAATCAGTGAAGGAGTCCTTGTTTCCTGTCAATCGGTTTTCATAGCAGAAGGAGATACCCCAACTTCTCAGAAAATAGTATGCGGTGCCCAGTGCTGCACCAACGTAAGACAGAGCTGTTCCAAAGGAAGCAGAAGTTCTTGTTTGATCAGTTGACTCTGATGGCTATCTACTCGAGATTGCAAATAACAAGCATGACGTCATTTGTCCTGGGCAAACCTGATATGATGGCCTCCCATCTGGACAGTCCAAATACTGGAGAATTAGAAAAACAAGGTTACTATGGACATTGTGTTTGCTAACACAGCTCACCATGTCATCTAGCCTACAGCCTCCACAGCTCTTTTCCTTTTAACAATTAGAGATGCTTTATAGTTATGCACAAATAGAGAAACGTGAACCCTTGAGGTTGTTAGAAATGAATAGGAAGACCAGCATGTCCTTGGAAAGATAATTTGCTATTGGATCCAAGCTCTAACAGAGGATTTATTAAGCATACAAATTAAAGTATGAAGCTCAGGGTGGTGGGGCTCACTAGGAGTCCCACCACTCTGGTGCTAAAGAAGTTTCATCCTTCAGCCAACCTGAGCTAATTAGAGAGACCCTACATTACAAAGTCAGAACACAGGCATGGGGTTTGTTTCGCCATGCCCGATCTTTCCTTGTTCTTTGCTCTGACAGGATCTTACTATTAAATCTAGTCTGTCCTCGGAAACCAAGCAAGCACAGTTTCTTTTTTTATTTTTTCTTTTACTTTTCTTCCTTTTTTTTTTTTTTTTTTTTTTTTTTTTTTTTTTTTTTTTTTTTTTTTTTTTTTTTTTTTTTTTTTTTTTTTTTTTTTTTTTTTTTTTTTTTTTTTTTTTTTTTTTTTTTTTTTTTTTTTGCTTTGTTTTGTTTTGTTTTGTATTTTGAGACAGGGTTTCTCTGTATAGCCCTGACTGTCCTGGAACTCACTTTGTAGACCAGGCTGGCCTCGAACTCAGAAATCCACCTGTCTCTGCCTCCCGAGTGCTGGGATTAAAGGCATGTGCCACCACGCCTAGCTAACAAGCACAGTTTCTTATTTGTTCATTCTAAGTCACTGAAAAAAATATCCAAGAGGTATAACATGTTAGTCAGGTCTTATGCTCTTTTATCAAATTCTAAATCATTCATTTTGAGAATAATGAAATAATGATATTGAGGTGTTGTATTCTCTGTTCATGAGATCCTTGTGTTGCTATGAAGAAAAGCGATCTGACAAAGACACCGAGCAGAGAGCTAGGGAAATATCGTGTACATTTGCCATTCAAGACCACATGGATAGCATCTTTTCACATCTCATGCTGCTTGAATGTATTTTTTTAACTGATTAAAATGTCCTTATTGTTTAAGGACAACATGTTCTTTCTACTTTATAGTTTCTTTCATATTTACCCTCCTGATTTAACCAAATGAGAAATTTGTTGGCCGTTCCAGAAAACAAAGATAGCATAGTTGAAACTTGTGTATAATTTATATTATATACATTCCTGCATATTCCAGGGGTCTTTAACTTATAATACATTTTCTCGTTATATCCTTACAACCATTTGAAGTAAGGATCCATATTATCACCACACTATGAAGAAGCAACTTTAACACAATCACACATTGTTGAACATCACTTGCAAGCCATCTTCAAAGAAGTCCAATCAAATATGATCGGGTTTGGGCTCTGTTAAATTGTTATAGGCAATTAAAAGGAACTTAATTCCCTTGCTCATTACGACATGGAAAAGAATTATTTGAGCTCTTTGCCCCGATGTTAATTTTTTTCCAGACACTTTCTGGCATATATATGAACTTAAAAGGTCATCTTGAAGAAGTAGTTAGAAACTAAATTTACCTTTAAAGTACCTTTGGATTTTTTTCTTTGCTGCTTTTCCTTGGGAGCTGTTTAAAAGTTGGGCACCTATTTCTAAAAATTCATTAGCATAGAAATCCAAGGTCTCTAGAAAGGATTAGTACACTTATTTAAGGACACGTTTCTCCACTCTCACTCAGTGTCTAGTCACTATATGGTATAACCAGCTGGAGAAAATGTTTTGTTGAATTATAAGGATTTAAAAAATCAGTTCCTTGACCACTTCTCCCAACTTCTTTTCCAGATCCTTCATGAAATGATGGAAGAAATTGACTATGACCGGGATGGCACTGTGTCTCTGGAGGAGTGGATTCAAGGAGGAATGACAACTATCCCACTTCTAGTTCTGCTGGGCTTGGAGAATGTAAGCCTTTGCAATCAGGAGGGAGAATGACTGAGTCAGTAGGATGCTCTTTGGCAACATTTGGTGATCAGTTGCCCAGATCATTTTCTACCATTGAACCTGTAACAAGTTTCTCACCTTCTAATAATCCCATGGTGCAATTGTGTGAAGCACAAATAGATGTGAACTATGCTGTGCGTGTGGTTACAGGACAGACACATGGACTTAGGGATTAGGAGTGCCTCCAGCTTTAGGAATACATAAACTGGATTAAGGAGATGAGTGTTCATCTAGTATTCATCTTGATTTCCCAGTTTTTTTGCTGTCTCTCTCATCTTGTTCTTCAGAAGACCAATGGGATTTCAGACATGGTCAGAGGGAGAAAAATTGAAACTCACATGAGAATTATCCTTAAAACAATGGAATAAAATATTGAATATAAATGGTGTAATTGAGCATTCTGTTTTTATGCATATTTGTTCATTTTAAGGGCTCAGGAATTAGCTTGATAGTAAAGTTTGTCTGGTAAGTACATAGCTGCAGCCCTTGCTTCCTTTAATGTCAAAAAGGCAAAAGTCACAGAAAGATTTAAAAAAGAAAAAAGAAAAACACAAACAAAAGAACTAGCATATTCACTCACTTTGAAAATAAATGAATCAGTAAGCTTTTAACTTTCTATGATATATGAGATCGCTATTCTTATGATATTTTGCCATACATTCCATGATTGTTTATAAGCGTTATGACGAAAGCATAATGTCAGCAGGCTAGCAAGGAAAAAACAAAAAAGAACAAAAGAGTGGTAGTGTTTAAGGTTTATGGTGGGGAAGTGCAGCTGCTCACTGATTTATGTGAAGACTTTGCAAAAATACAGCCTTCCAGAAATTAACCTCAATCTTTCAAAGTTAAAATTTGTATATTCTAAGTGGAGTACATGGATAATATAAGCGAAGGCAGGGATCTGGGAGATATGTGTGGGACATTTGGTTGTCTGAGCAGATGCTATTGCACAGTGGGTCTGCACCTGCTTAGCATGCCTTAGACCACAACTTCCATGCCCCACTTCACAAAAAGAAAACTGAGCAGAAGCAAGGAAGGACTTTGCTCATCTGAAGTGAGGGAAGGAACCCATCAAAGGGGAGCTTGTGTTATTTGTATTTTAAGGCAAAAAAAAATTGACAAGGTATTTTTGTTTTAAGGTAGATATTTAGCAATTCTTCAAAAGTTATTTAATAGAAATGCTTGGTGAAATTACAAAACCATAGCATTTGTAAACTACAGAGCTATAAGAATTTAAATCACGGTATTTTAAAGTAATAGACAATCTCATTTTAGTGTGAATAGATTATAATCTTTAACTTTAATATCGTATCAGTTAATTAAATATAGTTTAATGCTATAATTGTACCTTAAATGCTTTGTTTTGGGGTATAAAAAGATTATTCAATGAACAGATATCAATATGAGGTATTTTCTTTGAAAGGGACCTGATATAGCTGTCTCATGGGAGGCTATACCAGTGCCTGGCAAACACAGAAGTGGATGCTCTCAGTCAGCTATTAGATGGAACACAGGGTTCCCAAGGAAGGAGCTAGAGAAAGTACCCAAGGATCTGAAAGGGTCTTCAACCCTATAGGTGAAAGAACAACATGAACTAACTAGTACCCCCAGAGCTCATGTCTCTAGTTGCATATATAGAAGAAGATGGCCTAGTTAGCCATCACTGGGAAGAGAGGCCCCTTGGTCATGCAAACTTTATATGCCCCAGCCCCAGTACAGGGAAACACCAGGACCAATAGGGGGGAGTGGGTGGGGTGGGTAGGGTAGCAGGGTGGGGGATGGGGGAGGGTTTAGGGGATTTTTGAGAGAACATGTGAAATGTAAATGAAGAAAATATCTAATAAAAAATGAAAAAAAAAAAAAAAAAGAAATTGGCACTGTGTTCCCAATTACAGCCACTAGATGGCAGGGCTATATTACTTAATACAAAGAGAGCTGTTTTAAATTTGGGAATGGAGAATTTCACCCTCTGTAAAGAACAATTGTAAAAAGAAATTTCACTTCTTTCATGCTTTTATAAACATATACTAGAAAAATTTAAAATCATTTTTAGTAAAATGGATAAGTCCTGTAATACCCAATCACCGTACACAGCAGAAATAGCCTCTTGTTCTATAAGACATAGCAAATGTTTGAAAAAGCAAGAAAAACTTAAATCCTTGAAAGATGAGAACAACTGACTTTAGGAAGAGTATCTCACTTCACTGCAGCAAGCAGTTAATGTGCTACCACTCACAGAGAGCTCGATTTATGACAATGTGTGTCCTCCTAACCTTGGCGTGAGACTATTATTGAAAATCTGCTTGATTCATCTAGAAGTTGGCCAGTCATACAAAGTCTGCTTTATTAAATGGCCCTGGATATTCCAGTGTATTGTCAGTTATGACTGTGGGGAGTGGATGATAATTAACCATGTGCTAAATGCCACAGTATATTTGAAAGTGACTGCCATGTGCCATCGAAATGACACAAACAAGAGTGTTCTCCTGGATGAGCATAATTTGAATGGGAACCACAACACTGATGATTTTATTGTACTTTATTGGTTCTCTTCCACACACTTCCTCTACCTTCCTCATTTTCAAGAGTGTAGACTCTGCTACATAAACCCTCAGGATCTGATGCTGACCGAATTAGTTGAGAGTGGATACAATTTATTTTCTTGTCCAAGAGATTCTAGAGACTTTACAAAATTCAAAACAAACTAATCAGCAAAGGACAAAGTATTGCAGTGAAAGGAAATTAGGAGTTTTCATAGCTTTATGAGTTTGGTCATATTTATTCATGTAGTTATGCCCTCCCTTATCAGGATTTATGTCACTGAATAATGTGGACTTTTTGTTCATTTGCTTCTTTTCTGTTTGTTTGTTTCTTTGTTTGTTTGTTTTCTGGGTTGAACTTTTGCAAGACTCTTATATGACTCATATTTATAACCCCTCCCCCCCCAAAAAAAAACAGAATGAAAATTTTATCTTCCAAGGACATTGATATACAAGGTTTACTTGAAGTGGTTAATAATAAAAATAATCTTCATCTTCACCTTTTATTCATCTTGAAGCATAGATGAATAAATAAAAAATAAAAATAATAATAAAAAATAAAAATCAAGCTTTCTATAGAACATTCAAAAGAAAGGGGCCTAGCTTCACTAGAATTCACTTCAGAATATCATCCTTTTGTAATCCCGACAGACGGCCAAGAACTCTGTGCAGGTCTCAAAGGTTTGAGCTCTGTAGAGAAACTTCCAGAGGGATGGATACACACTGAGTGTATGGCTTCTAGTTCTGACAGTACTCAATAACTTGTGCTATTGATTCCAGCAAGCCTTGCTCTCCCTGTCCATTTTCCTGAGAGCCCTACAAGTGCTGTGTGTGGCTTTATTCCCACCAGGCCCAGAAGTTTACTTAACACACGTTAAGTATCATCAGTGAGTACAAGAGTGGCCCACACTTTCAGGAAGCTCTCTGGTCTCTGACAGAATCATAACACTATGGCTAATGTTTTCGAAAGTATCAGTGAATAGCAGGGCAGGGGGAGGGTATAAGGAACTTTTGGGATAGCATTTGAAATGTAAATTGAGAAAATATCTAAAAAAAATTACATTAAGAACATGGAAGGGCACTTTTTATTTTTCTTGAATTAATAACCAAGAGGTAATACATTTCCTGATGAGATTTAGAGGTAACAGGCAGAGATATGCTCTAAACTAAATCCTATTTGAAAACTGACATTCCACATTCCAGTTAAAAGTTAAAAAGGATAATTTGGTTAGGAAGATTTTCCCCATTCTCCATGAATGGATCAATCAATTAAGAAGTTACAAAAATCAAACAAGAGTCAGAAGTTCATCGCAGGTTATTAAATACTTAGTACAATACTTTGCAGTACAACATGGTGGACACTTTGTTCAGAGCCTGGGGACAGCAGGGCCCTTTTCTGAGTGCAGAAAGTACAGTCTGGGAATTAACAATTGGCTGTGACTGGGCCCAGATGTCAATACATCTCTCAATATATTATTTTTTCCCTAGGCTTAATAGAGCCCAACTTTAGCTGGGCGTGGTGGCACACGCCTTTAATCCCAGCACCTGGGAGGCAGAGGCAGGTGGATTTCTGAGTTCAAGGCCAGCCTGGTCTACAGAGTGAGTTCCAGGACAGCCAGGGGAACACAGAGAAACCCTGTCTAGAAAACCAAAAAAAAAAAAAAAAAAAAAAAAAAAAAAAAAAAAAAAAATAGAGCCCAATTTTATTGCCAATCAAAGCAGCTTCCTTTTTACTGATGATGTAACNTCCTGGAACTCACTTTGTAGACCAGGCTGGCCTCGAACTCAGAAATCCACCTGTCTCTGCCTCCCGAGTGCTGGGATTAAAGGCATGTGCCACCACGCCCAGCTAACAAGCACAGTTTCTTATTTGTTCATTCTAAGTCACTGAAAAAAATCTCCAAGAGGCATAACATGTTAGTCAGGACTTATGCTCTTTTATCAAATTCTAAATCATTCATTTTGAGAATAATGAAATAATGATATTGAGGTGTTGTATTCTCTGTTCATGAGATCCTTGTGTTGCTATGAAGAAAAGCGATCTGACAAAGACACTGAGCAGAGAGCTAGGGAAATATCGTGTACATTTGCCATTCAAGACCACATGGATAGCATCTTTTCACATTTCATGCTGCTTGAATGTATTTTTTTAACTGATTAAAATGTCCTTATTGTTTAAGGACAACATGTTCTTTCTACTTTATAGTTTCTTTCATATTTACCCTCCTGATTTAACCAAATGAGAAATTTGTTGGCCTTTCCAGAAAACAAAGATAGCATAGTTGAAACTTGTGTATAATTTTTATTATATACATTCCTGCATATTCCAGGGGTCTTTAACTTATAATACATTTTCTCGTTATATCCTTACAACCATTTGAAGTAAGGATCCATATTATCACCACACTATGAAGAAGCAACTTTAACACAATCACACATTGTTGAACATCACTTGCAAGCCATCTTCAAAGAAGTCCAATCAAATATGATCGGGTTTTGGCTCTGTTAAATTATTATAGGCAATTAAAAGGAACTTAATTCCCTTGCTCATTACGACTTGGAAAAGAATTATTTGAGCTCTTTGCCCCGATGTTAATTTTTTCCAGACACTTTCTGGCATATATATGAACTTAAAAGGTGATCTTGAAGAAGTAGTTAGAAACTAAATTTACCTTTAAAGTACGTTTGAATTTTTTCTTTGCTGCTTTTCCTTGGGAGCTGTTTAAAAGTTGGGCACCTATTTCTAAAAATTCATTAGCATAGAAATCAAAGGTCTCTAGAAAGGATTAGTACACTTATTTAAGGACACGTTTCTGCACTCTCACTCAGTGTCTAGTCACTATATGGTATAACCAGCTGGAGAAAATGTTTTGTTGAATTATAAGGATTTAAAAAATCAGTTCCTTGACCACTTCTCCCAACTTCTTTTCCAGATCCTTCATGAAATGATGGAAGAAATTGACTATGACCGGGATGGCACTGTGTCTCTGGAGGAGTGGATTCAAGGAGGAATGACAACTATCCCACTTCTAGTTCTGCTGGGCTTGGAGAATGTAAGCCTTTGCAATCAGGAGGGAGAGTGACTGAGTCAGTAGGATGCTCTTTGGCAACATTTGGTGATCAATTGCCCAGATCATTTTCTACCATTGAACCTGTAACAAGTTTCTCACCTTCTAATAATCCCATGGTGCAATTGTGTGAAGCACAAATAGATGTGAACTATGCTGTGCGTGTGGTTACAGGACAGACACATGGACTTAGGGATTAGGAGTGCCTACAGCTTTAGGAATACATAAACTGGATTAAGGAGATGAGTGTTCATCTAGTATTCATCTTGATTTCCCAGTTTTTTTGCTGTCTCTCTCATCTTGTTCTTCAGAAGACCAATGGGATTTCAGACATGGTCAGAGGGAGAAAAATTGAAACTCACATGAGAATTATCCTTAAAACAATGGAATAAAATATTGAATATAAATGGTGTAATTGAGCATTCTGTTTTTATGCATATTTGTTCATTTTAAGGGCTCAGGAATTAGCTTGATAGTAAAGTTTGTCTGGTAAGTACATAGCTGCAGCCCTTGCTTCCTTTAATGTCAAAAAGGCAAAAGTCACAGAAAGATTAAAAAAAAGAAAAAAGAAAAACACAAACAAAAGAACTAGCATATTCACTCACTTTGAAAATAAATGAATCAGTAAGCTTTTAACTTTCTATGATATATGAGATCGCTATTCTTATGATATTTTGCCATACATTCCATGATTGTTTATAAGCGTTATGACGAAAGCATAATGTCAGCAGGCTAGCAAGGAAAAAACAAAAAAGAACAAAAGAGTGGTAGTGTTTAAGGTTTATGGTGGGGAAGTGCAGCTGCTCACTGATTTATGTGAAGACTTTGCAAAAATACAGCCTTCCAGAAATTAACCTCAATCTTTCAAAGTTAAAATTTGTATATTCTAAGTGGAGTACATGGATAATATAAGCGAAGGCAGGAATCTGGGAGATATGTGTGGGACATTTGGTTGTCTGAGCAGATGCTATTGCACAGTGGGTCTGCACCTGCTTAGCATGCCTTAGACCACAACTTCCATGCCCCACTTCATAAAAAGAAAACTGAGCAGAAGCAAGGAAGGACTTTGCTCATCTGAAGTGAGGGAAGGAACCCATCAAAGGGGAGATTGTGTTATTTGTATTTTAAGGCAAAAAAAAAATTGACAAGGTATTTTTGTTTTAAGGTAGATATTTAGCAATTCTTCAAAAGTTATTTAATAGAAATGCTTGGTGAAATTACAAAACCATAGCATTTGTAAACTACAGAGCTATAAGAATTTAAATCACGGTATTTTAAAGTAATAGACAATCTCATTTTAGTGTGAATAGATTATAATCTTTAACTTTAATATCGTAGCAGTTAATTAAATATAGTTTAATGCTATAATTGTACCTTAAATGCCTTGTTTGGGGGTATAAAAAGATTATTCAATGAACAGATATCAATATGAGGTATTTTCTTTGAAAGGGACCTGATATAGCTGTCTCATGGGAGGCTATACCAGTGCCTGGCAAACACAGTAGTGGATGCTCTCAGTCAGCTATTAGATGGAACACAGGGTTCCCAAGGAAGGAGCTAGAGAAAGTACCCAAGGAGCTGAAAGGGTCTTCAACCCTATAGGTGAAAGAACAACATGAACTAACTAGTACCCCCAGAGCTCATGTCTCTAGTTGCATATATAGAAGAAGATGGCCTAGTTAGCCATCACTGGGGAGAGAGGCCCCTTGGTCATGCAAACTTTATATGCCCCAGTACAGGGAAACGCCAGGACCAATAGGGGGGAGTGGGTGGGGTGGGTAGGGTAGTAGGGTGGGGATGGGGGAGGGTTTAGGGGATTTTTGAGAGAACATGTGACATGTAAATGAAGAAAATATCTAATAAAAAATGAAAAAAAAAAAAAAGAAATTGGCACTGTGTTCCCAATTACAGCCACTAGATGGCAGGGCTATATTACTTAATACGAAGAGAGCTGTTTTAAATTTGGGAATGGAGAATTTCACCCTCTGTAAAAGAACAATTGTAAAAAGAAATTTCACTTCTTTCATGCTTTTATAAACATATACTAGAAAAATTTAAAATCATTTTTAATAAAATGGATAAGTCCTGTAATACCCAATCACCGTACACAGCAGAAATAGCCTCTTGTTCTATAAGACATAGCAAATGTTTGAAAAAGCAAGAAAAACTTAAATCCTTGAAAGATGAGAACAACTGACTTTAGGAAGAGTGTCTCACTTCACTGCAGCAAGCAGTTAATGTGCTACCACTCACAGAGAGCTCGATTTATGACAATGTGTGTCCTCCTAACCTTGGCGTGAGACTATTATTGAAAATCTGCTTGATTCATCTAGAAGTTGGCCAGTCATACAAAGTCTGCTTGATTAAATGGCCCTGGATATTCCAGTGTATTGTCAGTTATGACTGTGGGGAGTGGATGATAATTAACCATGTGCTAAATGCCACAGTATATTTGAAAGTGACTGCCATGTGCCATCGAAATGACACAAACAAGAGTGGTCTCCTGGATGAGCATAATTTGAATGGGAACCACAACACTGATGATTTTATTGTACTTTATTGATTCTCTTCCACACACTTCCTCTACCTTCCTCATTTTCAAGAGTGTAGACTCTGCTACATAAACCCTCAGGATCTGATGCTGACCGAATTAGTTGAGAGTGGATACAATTTATTTTCTTGTCCAAGAGATTCTAGAGACTTTACAAAATTCAAAACAAACTAATCAGCAAAGGACAAAGTATTGCAGTGAAAGGAAATTAGAAGTTTTCATAGCTTTATGAGTTTGGTCATATTTATTCATGTAGTTATGCCCTCCCTTATCAGAATTTATGTCACTGAATAATGTGGACTTTTTGTTCATTTGCTTCTTTTCTGTTTGTTTGTTTGTTTGTTTTCTGGGTTGAACTTTTGCAAGACTCTTATATGACTCATATTTATAACCCCTCCCCCCCCAAAAAAAAAACAGAATGAAAATTTTATCTTCCAAGGACATTGATATACAAGGTTTACTTGAAGTGGTTAATAATAATAATAATCTTCATCTTCACCTTTTATTCACCTTGAAGCATAGATGAATAAATAAAAAATAAAAATAATAATAAAAAATAAAAATCAAGCTTTCTATAGAACATTCAAAAGAAAGGGGCCTAGCTTCACTAGAATTCACTTCAGAATATCATCCTTTTGTAATCCCGACAGACGGACAAGAACTCTGTGCAGGTCTCAAAGGTTTGAGCTCTGTAGACAAACTTCCAGAGGGATGGATACACACTGAGTGTATGGCTTCTAGTTCTGACAGTACTCAATAACTTGTGCTATTGATTCCAGCAAGCCTTGCTCTCCCTGTCCATTTTCCTGAGAGCCCTACAAGTGCTGTGTGTGGCTNTATTCCCACCAGGACCAGAAGTTTACTTAACACACGTTAAGTATCATCAGTGAGTACAAGAGTGGCCCACACTTTCAGGAAGCTCTCTGGTCTCTGACAGAATCATAACACTATGGCTAATGTTTTCTAAAGTATCAGTGAATAGCAGGGCAGGGGGAGGGTATAAGGAACTTTTGGGATAGCATTTGAAATGTAAATTGAGAAAATATCTAAAAAAATTACATTAAGAACATGGAAGGGCACTTTTTATTTTTCTTGAATTAATAACCAAGAGGTAATACATTTCCTGATGAGATTTAGAGGTAACAGGCAGAGATATGCTCTAAACTAAATCCTATTTGAAAACTGACATTCCACATTCCAGTTAAAAGTTAAAAAGGATAATTTGGTTAGGAAGATTTTCCCCATTCTCCATGAATGGATCAATCAATTAAGAAGTTACAAAAATCAAACAAGAGTCAGAAGTTCATCGCAAGTTATTAAATACTTAGTACAATACTATGCAGTACAACATGGTGGACACTTTGTTCAGAGCCTGGGGACAGCAGGGCCCTTTCCTGAGTGCAGAAAGTACAGTCTGGGAATTAACAATTGGCTGTGACTGGGCCCAGATGTCAATACATCTCTCAATATATTATTTTTTCCCTAGGCTTAATAGAGCCCAACTTTAGCTGGGAGTGGTGGCACACGCCTTTAATCCCAGCACTCGGGAGGCAGAGGCAGGTGGATTTCTGAGTTCAAGGCCAGCCTGGTCTACAGAGTGAGTTCCAGGACAGCCAGGGGAACACAGAGAAACCCTGTCTAGAAAACCAAAAAAAAAAAAAAAAGAGCCCAATTTTATTGCCAATCAAAGCAGCTTTCTTTTTACTGATGATGTAACAATTCGGAGATAACTGGACATTAGTGCACATTATCCAGCAATGGAAGTAACTTGCAACATTCACTCTTCTGTGTTCTCAGGGTACTTGATGGGATGTGGGCTTTGGCATGGGATGTCAGTAATATAGGTCTTTAAAATCTTTGAAAATAAATATCATTTAGAGCAGCCTTGGTTCACTTGAACATTATCAATATTCTGGGAAATAATGCCCAAAAATGAAACTTTGGAAAACGTTAGAATAAACAAACAAATAAGGGAAAAAAAAACAAAAGGAATTTTTGGAGGCATCTCTCTGGCTTTGAGACCTGATATTTGAGGAAGTGTAACTGCTAACTCTTCCTAATGGTGGACTTTCCCAGGCAGCACTGAACAGCCTCCACTGTAATGGTCACAAAATAGGGTTATGCCTGGCACATAGAAGGAGAAAAAAGGCAATATTTTATCAAATAACTAGCAGTGGAATTAGACGCATTTACTTAATTCTTTAGGCTGCGATTTTTGGATGTTATAAATTTCTACACCACGATCGTTATCATATTTGCTGTTTCTATAACACCAGTTTTCAAGGAGCTAAATTAACTTCACAGGTGTTGTGTAATGAAACCTCACACTATGGCCTGAGAAAGAAAGCGAGTGCCTTTATTTTCTCAGACAGGAATTAGAAGGGAGGCTGAGACAGTGTCTTCACGTTGGAACAGTAGGCCTTGATGTAGCTCTTTCCAGTTCTTTGCTCATTCCCTTAAAAAAAAAAAAAAAAGAAACAAATTCCTTTCTTGCTAATAAACGTTTACTTGTTATAAAAACATTAATAGGAATATGCTCTGCTGATAGAAGGAGACAGACTCTTTCTCTTCTACCAAGTTTACAATCTCAATAAGACAAGACAAGACATGAAAATCCAGAGAGCCAGGGTGCAATTTGCACTACTAAGAAGCAGTTGGCGCTTGGTTTCCATTTCTTCCCTGAAAGAGGCCACATACATATTTCATCTCTGGTATATTTGGGCAGTGCATTGGTCTAAGAGCTATAAAGCTATTTAATTTTTTTTTTAATTTTTTTTTTTTTTGGTAAAACGTTTTATGCCCGGTAATGGATTTGTATATCACTTGCAGCCTGTAACATGGCTAAGTGTTCTGATTGACAGAACACCCACATTCAGACTTGTTTATTTTTTGATAAGGAAAATGCCAGCTGACTTCGTCCATATGCGCTCTCCAACAGGATGAGGCTTATTCACAGGGAATGGACAATCACATGAGATGAAATGACAAGGAGTACAAAAACAGCAATAAATGTGAAAATTCCAATGTTTCTCCTTTGACTTGAAAATCTTTTAAAGCAGTACACTGCTACAGTACACTGCTCTTTTCAAAGATTATTATAAAACCAACAATCTCATATTAATACTTTTACTTCAAGATGTTTAAGTTTTAATATGATGGAAAAAAATCTATAGATTATAAAATATGGCCAAGTTAAATATGTATTATCATACTAAAATTATTATAACACATCCAAACCAGCCCCGGCTAAGAAATAATTGTGAACCTTATTTTTTAAATGTTGGATGAAAATGTTAAAACCCTGTCTCCTGATGCGGTTGCCACAAGAATTATCTCCATTTACTCAGTTGCTTTTGTTGAAATCGCCTCACTCCTTTATCCAAAAGACATACTTGAATATTGCTAAGAAATGGAGAAAGGTCTGAGATTTACCTAAGGTTGTAGGTAAGGGATCAGCTCACTGAAGCTCCCTCAGTACCTGAGAATCTCTGGGCCAGAGACAGTTGCTATATTATTCACAAGATAGCAAGTATAGGCATTTCACAGCTCAGCTGAGATGCCTTTCTCTTAGTCTAAGGAGATGAAAGAATGTGAGCCAACTAAATGCAGAACTTAGTATCAGAGCCCGGTTCCAATGGCTTGACAAACCAAGCCTCTCTGTAGGGCAGAAGTCTGTGCAACCTGTTTTTACTAGCATGGGTACCATATAAGCCTGTCCTCTCATCTGGATAGAGTTACATCTCCATAGTGCAGGGTCTTCAGTCATTAATTTTGTTTGAAATGGCTGCTTGGGACAAAAAAACAAGGCAGTGTTTCTGCCATGAAAACTTGCTAAACTTCAAGGGGCCCTTGACAAGTACCTCCTAGGAAGCATGTTCATTAATGTTTCATCTTATGATGCAAATTTGACATTTCTTATTCTAATGTGAGAAGTAGTTACTATGGATTCATAGATATTATAAATCAGTGTCCTGGCTCTCACTGCGGTAAGAGAGAGGGGCTGGAAGCATTATTATTAATATTTTATTATTAATAAAAATAAGATGATCTGAGCTGTACTATCTTTCTATAGTGCCCCTACACAGAATACATACAATTACATCACATTTTTCTGTCTTACAAACCTACCCTCACTCTAAATTTTGTGTTTTGTTTATTTTTTTCCCCAACACAAATCCACAGTTGAGAGTCTTTACAAGTTTCAATTTCTTTATTCATTTGTTTATGGAATTGTGCTAAACATGAGCTACTCCATGGCCACGAAGGCATGACCTTGGGTTCACAGAGAGTTCTGTTTGGCGGATCATTGTGGAGGTTGCTCGGCACATTAGACAAGATTTCATGGGTCACTATAGCCTCAGATTCATTTCAGCATCTAGCCAGGCAGGAACACTCTGGTTTTCCTGCAGTCTCTGTGGCGCTCTTGTACTTTAGAGAGCTAAGATGAAGGAACAGATTGTCTTCACACACATCAGTCCTGAGCTCGATTGGCACTTGCAGAGTCCACTGTTTATTTCATTAAAGTGAAATCTGTTTCTTTCACATCCTTGCAGAATGTGAAGGATGATGGACAGCATGTGTGGCGACTCAAGCACTTTAACAAGCCCGCCTACTGCAATCTCTGCCTGAACATGCTGATTGGCGTGGGGAAGCAGGGCCTCTGCTGCTCCTGTAAGTTCTCTGGCTCTGCCTGATGTCATCACCTTGCTTGATGGGAAACTGAGCACATGCAGCTCTCCAGTTTGTGTGTTATACCTCAGGCCAGGATGCTTATGGCGCTTATATTTCCCTGTAGCTTCTCAATGCTCAGGTCGCCGGCCAACTTCCTTTCAAAGGAAATAAATGATGCGGTCCAATTCCATAGGTATTTCTTTGAATTGTAGTTTAATTTTTAAGTATTTGTGTTTCTCATTTCTCCTTGGAGTATTTAGACATTTTTCACTGCTTTCTCATATATTCCCCTCATAAGTTAACCATTACAGCTCTAAGTCTTACATATTTATTGAGTACAAAAGTGGCGTGATATGTGGGCGACTGGGGGTGTGCTCTCATGTCTATGCTTGCTCTTGTATGTGTGTTCATATGGAGATCTAAGATTAATATCTAGTGACTTTCTCCATTGCTCCCACCTTATATACAGACCCAGATTTTTGTATTGACTCATATCTCAACTACTTTTCATTGCATCCTATTGCATCTGGGAGATTCTCTACCTCCAGTACACTGAGGAACTCACAGATGGTTAATTTTTTAAATGAGTTCTTGAGATCTGAGCAATAATCATTGTATAGCAAGTGCTTTATCTACTGAGCCATTTCCCCAATACTTCTGGTACATTATTTTAAATAAAGGCAAACCTTCATATGAATATAGACATTGGAATGTAAGGCATTGTAAGTCATGTTCATTTTAATAATTTCAGTTACCTTGTCTTGAAATATTTATTTTATTCTAATAAATCTACATTACAAGTTAAAGATTTGCTAAGAGAGTGTATGTAAATATTTGTGTTAGTTAATTTATAAAATCATCTAGTACTGATTTAATCCATAACATTTTTACCTAAAATAAAGTTTATATTCTCTGAAATAAGGGTAAGTTCTCCACTGACCCAGCAATTCAGCCACATCAATTTCTTCTATGTAATATGCTTTAAGATTTTTTTCTCTAGGTATATTACTTAACATTAAGAACTATACTTAATGTCATAAATGTATATAACTTATAAATGAATGGGATCTTTTTAAGGTTATATAAACTTTATGAAATATCACATAAGAGGAACATTTCTGATGGTAATGTTGGAAGATCAGATATACTAGAATATTCTCCAAGTCAAAACAAACAAACAAAACAACAACAACAAAATGATCACAGAACTTCTATAAATTTTTAAGGGAGTAAAGATTTTGGAGCAGATATAATTGACTTAAACAAGATAACTTTCAAAGTAGGAGAGTGGTATAATAGAAAAAGACAGGTTTTCACTGTTTTCAAAATGCTTATTAGGGGAACACTCATAACATGAGTACTATTATAAAATAAAAAATATGTGTTCTTCCTGGCTGTGGTCAGAACTCACAGACAGGATATTTAAGAGTCTTATTATTAAACACCATGAGCATTACATACATTTCATTCATATTTCAAGAAGTGGATTTTTAAGTTGTTGATCTGTTTAGTTTTAAAAACTTTTTCTACATATTTATAAATTCTGAAGTGGAACACTCTTCTCATACACAAGTGCATGTGACCCTACTAATATTTAGAGTGAAACCACAAGATGCAGAGATGCACCCCCAAGTGTGTTTTTGTTTTATGGCATAGATTATATACATACATTCATACATACATTTACTAGTATAAATATGTTTTTTTTCATAAATATTTTTGTCTCCTGGTACCATATGTTGCCTAGTGAAAGTGGTTGTTTGAAGAAACAATATCATGATGGAAAACGAAGGATGAACTTCCCTGAAAGCCTGGCACGGATGACGGAATCTATTCTTCAGCAGTAGACAAATCTAGCCTTTAAAGTTTAGATAAGCCAATAGACAAAGCAGTATAAGCACACAGACATTTACTCCCATGCCTGCCAGCTGCTCTCATGCCTATACCTTATGAAATATAGACCTCTTCCTTCTAGCAAATGACACAAAGCCATTTGGCAGTCATCAATTTGTCTTTAATATTTTTGTCATCTGGGAATTATTGTGAAAAATTTGAGCAAGGACTGATTTAATTAAGCATTTCCTGTTCCTGCTACGCCATGACAGAGGAGCCTTGCCTTCTCATATGCATACTATTTCCTGTACTAATTGGCCTTTTGCATTCCATGATAAAAACAGCCGACTTGGACTTTTTTCCTTGATGCGGCTGATTGGATTGATTAGAGAACAGTGGATGCGAAATGAGCATCTGTTAATGCTGCTCTTCCCTCGAAAATTTGCAATCAGGACCAGGGTCAGCTCTGAATCTGTGTACCTGTTTCCTTTCAGTCTGCAAGTATACTGTGCACGAGCGCTGTGTGGCCAGAGCCCCGCCCTCCTGCATCAAGACGTACGTGAAGTCCAAGAAGAACACGGACGTAAGTCTGGCCACACAGGCTTTCCACATGTGTTATTATGGGTAGCGCCTCTTACCACCCTGTTATTCTCTTCTAGGTCATGCACCATTACTGGGTCGAAGGCAATTGCCCTACCAAGTGCGATAAGTGCCACAAAACAGTGAAATGTTACCAGGGCCTGACGGGGCTGCATTGTGTTTGGTGCCAAATCACAGTGAGTACCATGACAGCACTGCACCGGAAGGCCTTCGAAGTTGGAATAGATCACCTAAAACCTTGGGCCGGTGGTGGTGGTGGGGTGTTCTTATTTCATCTGCCAGAGAATCAGATTTGTCCTCATAGGACTCAGGATTTTAGAGATGGCGCCTTCACGTGCTTTTCACACAAGGGCCCATAGAGTGGGTTCTAGCAGTGCCCAGGAAAGCAATCAGAAACCACAAATGAAAGTTGGCAAACAGAAGAGGGTCATTACTGACACACCAAACCATTCTCCCATGTATGTTCCTTGCCTCCGTGCAATTAGTGAACTGCGACACAAAAGGTTTTGGTGTAGTAATAATTAGAGAAAAAGCACAATGGCCAAAGCTTTAGGATACCACCTGGTTGACTGTCAAACTGCTTCAAATAAACTTGGGAATAAACACAGTTATTAGATGGCACTACTATATCCGTTTAATTTCTGAGATTAGCCTAAACAAACATGTCTTCGTTTTGAGCTTGGGTTCTTTGCTTCTTTCTCACAGAATAGCTTCTTAGTCCTTCAGTTCTTTGCATTCTTTTACCAGAATAAACAGCAGAGGGCACTGTAATAGTTGGCAAATCAGGTTTTGGTAGAGCTACAAGGTTCTGTCCAAACCTACAGGTTAAAAAGTGTTCATAAATGAGACACACACACACACACACACACACACAGACACAGAGAGAGACAGAGAGAGACAGAGAGAGAGACAGAGAGAGAGAGACAGAGAATAATTTAAAAAATCAAGTTGAGTTACATTTCAAACTGCATTTAAGTGTTTGAAGATTTGAAGAGTTTGGTTATTATAATAAAATGTCTAGCAATTGAAAGAACATATCAATGCTCAATTTTTAAAAAGAGCATAACAAAACAATTATATAATATATATTATATATATATATATATATATATATATATATATATATATATATATATATATAAATGTATTTGGGAAACTAATTTTCACTTTTATCAGATTAAAAGCAATATATTGAATATGTTGCTGTTATTATTTTTACTATTCTTATTACTACTGCTATTATTAGATTTTTCTATTTCTTAACAGATAATATTTTTTACTAGAAAGAAATGGTCTTTAATATCATCTTTAACATATTAAAAAACAGAAGTGGCAATTCAGCAAGGATCCTTCCACTGTTATTTATACAGATTTAAATGCTGTCTTATAATTTATCAGTTATTTATTTATAATCAGTAACTTTCTAATCACTTGGGTTAGAAATTACAGTATTTACTGAGCTAAACTCTTTCACAAAATAAGGCACAAAGGGGTTAGAAATTACAGTATTTACTGAGCTAAACTCTTTCACAAAATAAGGCACAAACAACTACATGATCACAAGTAGTAAAACATAATATTTATGAATGCCTATTCAGCTTGAAAGACAGGAATTAACCTGCAAGGTCTGTAGACTCAAGCCCTCGGGGTGGGGGTGGGGGGTGGAATTTTGCTATTCAATTCATTTCATCTTCCCACTTTGTTTCCTGGAGTGTCTCTGAGTACTTTCAGAATTCTAACTTTCTCCAACAGTATGGACACCTTTATTAATTTATCAATTTTGTGTCAGAATATATTCACCTGAAAATATTTATAGACTTAGTATTATACATAGCTTTCTTGAGCTGCTTTTTGGAAATGTTAGCCTACGACTGATCCCTCAATTTATGGTGCCTAATGTGACAGATCTCTAAAGAACCAAATGTCATCTTCATACCCTGGAGACAGAAGAGGGCAGGAATGTGGTGCTGCCTGTAATGAGCTTTTCAAGTAACCACCAGAGTGGATTCCAAGAGAAATTTGCTTAGAGAGAATATCAGATAATGAAGCAGAATTGCACTTCAATCTTCCTCCAAAACCCACTGCTCACTTTTTATGACTTGAAATCACAACTTGAGAAACACATGCCCCGAGTACTAACATGCCCCGAGTCACGTATAAACTGTACCACTGTATCCATCGACTGCTTCAGTCTGGGATAATATTCTTACACTGTAAAATAAAGTTGATAATACCTAATCTATAGGATTGTTGTAACTATTAAATGGGTAAAAAAGTCAGTGTAGATATGTTTATAAATGGAGCACATACGTAGTAAATGCTTAGTGACTATACTATCAACTCGGTGGCAATAGGTAAAATCAGACATGGTGCCTATTGTGAACCCGGGTGTCCATGGGGCATACTCATGTGTAAAATTCAGGATATGGCAGTCTCATCTTGATAAGGATTTATAAATGAAAATTTCCCAGGAAGGCCTAGTCAGAATAACTGCTTGCATCCTTAAAGGTGATAGAAAATTGTATGGCTTCAAGCATCACTAACTTTTATGTCAAGGTCCATAGACTTGCGTTCTCAAGATCAACTCCTCGACTCTTACCCTGTTATTTACAAGAGATGATCCTCAAATGATGTTTCCAGTTACTATGTAAGTTAGAAGTCAGGTTTTTCTTGTCTTTCACATTTATCTCCGTCATATAGCCTAGTGCTAAGCCCTTACATTTCTTGCTTAAAATATCTCTCCCAGATCTGATTTTGACTTCATGTTCCGAACCTTAGTGCAAGCTCTTAGCACCCCCTCCCCACTAGGTTAGAGTAAGAATCTCTTGGCTTATTTCCCTGACAGAAGGTACTTCTCCTATATGTAGGCTGCCATAGCACCACTAGAAAAATCTTTTGAAAATTGTAATTTGCTATATTATGTCCCCTTCAGCTATTTATAATAATTCCATGACAATTGCAACCTCTGCACCACTTACTTCATTTTGATTTTGAGTTCCACAAAGCACAGATTTAGAAAGCACATGTTTTTGCATCCTCCTTCACCACTGACTTCCCTGATAGAACTGGATATCTTCCAAGGAACCTGTGCAGAGGCCATGATTCACTCCCACCTTATATTTAAAAAGTCCTATTCCTTGGACTGTACTAGTTTTAAATACTTATTAGGAACCAGATTCAGTTCTTTATTTCCCTTAATGTTTTCTTTTATGCTAAATTTTTAAATTAATTTTATTTGACTTTACGTCCTTTCTTTTTTTATTAGATATTTTCTTCATTTACATTTCACATGTTATTCATTTACATTTCACATGTTATCCCGAAAGTTCCCTAAACCCTCCCCCATCCCCCGCCCTGCTCCCCTACCCAGCCACTCCCAACTATTGGCCCTGGCGTTCCCCTGTACTGGGGCATATAAAGTTTGCATGACCAAGGGGCATCTCTTTCCAATGATGGCCAACTAGGCCATATTCTTCTATATGTGTAGCTAGAGACATGAGCTCTGGGGGTACTAGTTAGTTCATGTTATTCTTCTACCTATAGGGTTGAGGACCCCTTCAGCTCCTTGGGTATTTTCTCTAGCTCCTTCCTTGGGAACCCTGTGTTCCATCTTGTTCTCCAGTGGTTTCATTTCTGCATACCATCAATGTTATATTTCCATTTGCATCCATTGCTACCCGTTGATAGTTACACGTGTTTTCTTTAACCATCTGATGATCTTAAGGGAGTGTCAGGTTTTGAGATAATTCTCAGGTTCTCTATAATGAGTAATATGGTAATCTTCATGTTAGATGTTGAATCTCAAATGCACTTCATCTTTACATTTTACCTCAAAATACCTTGAAATAACTTATAATGCTCAAATCTTATGAGACTAGTTAAGAAATCTTAAAACATAAATGAAAAACATCCATTTTGGCACTTTTATATAAATGGAATGTATCTAGATATACTATTGCAGCCATCTTGTAGACCTAAATATAAGTTCTAAGAACATTGTAGCTCTTCTGTAAAGTATTCTGCCTAACATGGAGAATTGGTAAAACTCAGGAAAACAAAACAAAACAAAACAAACAAACAAAAAAGCTATATCTCCTACTTAAGCAAATATATTCTGTGCTTTCAACTTCATTCCTTTGAGCAAGATAAACACTCATCTTGGTTTTCCTTTCTTCTTCTTCTTCTTCTTCTTCTTCTTCTTCTTCTTCTTCTTCTTCTTCTTCTTCTTCTTCTTCTTCTTCTTCTTTTTCTTTTTCTTTTTTTTTTCTTTTTCTTTTTTTCTTGCTTATGTCCTGCCACTATTGAGACCATGTTGCCAGGTCTGATTCACATCTGCTGAGTGTTTCCTTGACATGGTGTTTACTCTGTGTGTCAAGAAATGATGACTCCTTGTCAGGCAGGAATCACTAGGATGTGAGGTCAATACAACTATTTGAGATTAAAAGAGAATGCCTATCATATCCATCTGAATTATTAACTTTTTATCTTATAAGAATGTACTTTTAATGAAAATAATAAGCTCCTAACAATGACATTTTTCTCATTGTCAAAAGGTTTTGAAAGTCATAGACATTTAATTATTTAGCAAAGACCAGCATTAATGAAATACCCAGAGTTAATAAAATATTGATTTCTTGCGACAGTGTAAACTAACAAATTTCTTTAAGTCATGTCATTGAACTTTTATTTGTAAGAGGGACTATTTTTTTTTTTTTGTATATGATCCCTAAATTCTAGTGAATACTTTTCCTATTTTTCCTTTTCCTACTATTCGTTTCTACCATTAGCTCAACACCTCTCCATAACACAAACACACACACACACACACACACACACACACACACACACACACACACTTTTTCATCCAAAATTGAGACAGATTTTACTAATAAACATAGAGCTGGCTCTAAATTAGGTGTTACTGTGAGCTGTCAAATTCTGAAATTATTTCCAAGTGTTTAATTCAAGTCCAAGAAAAGCTGGTTCATATTATTTGACTTTAATAGATATATGCTTGTATCTGTTACCCTGAAAGAGAGTTTCTGGGTATCTTAAAAATAAGTTTTACTTTTCTACATGCCATCTTTTAGAAATATGGAAAGATAGCTGTGGACCACATTTTGAAAATGACTTTTGAAAGGTAGGAACCACTCTTCTTGGAAATTCTGCTAAAGAGGCAAGATGCATCTGTGATCTAATTCATTTATAACCTCAAGGAAGAGCTCTGTTTGTCTGCCTTCCTTACTGTGGATCATTGAAGACAGTCATCAGTCTTGGACATCTTGCCAATTCTGTATAGTTCATAAATCCTGGTGCATGGGATGACATGGAAACAAGTTCTCCTAACCTGATTGTATTGCTATCACACAATGCCACAAACTAGGTAATTTTTAATAGTAAGGAATGTGCTTCTTACAATTTGGAGGTTGAGTACTTTCAGGTCAGGGAGAGCATGTCATAGTAAACCTATTTTTTTGTTAGTTTGTTTACAGTCATAACTTGGCAGATGTCATTATATGTCAAGACAAAATAAATATTTGTCTTTAGGCCTACTTCTGATTCATAGTAGGGTTGCTAATTCTCTCCAGTATCTCTCTCATATGTCCTTCTAGCTCAAGTTAGCTCCCTAAGACTTCATCTACAAATACTGTCTATATTTGAATTTAGAGATTGCTCTACATAGACTATAAAAAGTATACTTAAGAAACAGTGCTGATCTAAGAACCTCGCTATGGTTGGTGATAGATTTTGACAATTTTCCCTTTGTGATCTCTTATTGAAAAGACACATACACAGATTTCGAGAAAACACAAAGATAACAGTAACCTAAAGAAAAACAATTTGTTCATTTTAATTCTATTACATAATTTCTATTTAGTTGATACCTGCATTTTTAGCAAACTCTTGTTTTCTTTAGAACGTTTTCAGTTTACAATACAGATAACACAATCATTTAAGACTGACAGTCTTGATTTGCAGCTTTTTTGATTTGTTTTACTGTTTGGCTGGTTGGTTGGTTTTTAGTTTCTGTCTTGTGGACAGGTACATTTCTGGGCAACATGCGGCATCAGAGACAGCTGCTCCACAATTTCACTCACAGCTTGTAAAAATGATCAGTTCTTTAAACATGTTGCCCACAGCTTTGGCCTTTCCCTCCATATACAATATCATGGACTGGGTAGCCACTAGAATATGTTTGATTTTAGTTTCCATAAATATAAGGCATTCCAATACATGACTAGTTCATACAAATCTCTTAGAAACTGTTCCTTTTTATATGTGTTTCTGTCTGACTGATAGGCAAGATGCTTCCTCATGTTGTGGATACCCTGCTACATGCTGATGCTTCTTTAAGACTGAACAGAAAAATTCAGAGATAAACGACATTCTGGCAGTTAAAGTTGAAAATAATATACTGGGGTTAGTTAGGTCTATAGAGGCAGCATTCCATGAGATATATTGAGTTTTATCCTTACTTACTCTAGTCTCCTGGTCAACTGGATATTTCTAAGTCCTTAGTTCTTTCCATTTGGCCTAAGTGTAAAAATCTGTGACTAATTTTACTTACTGTTTTTATTGGAAATACATGAGATGGAGGGGCACACGAAGTTGTGACTCTGATCTGTCTGTGAGCTATGCTGGCCTGAGGCTGCGGGTTCCTTACCTGCATTTTTGGCAACTTGTCATTTTAGGATGTCCCATTGAGTACGAATTCAAGCCAGACTCCCTCTATACAAACAAGGATTTTGCCATTTGAGAATGTTTTAGCTTCTGCCTCAGCTTTAAGGTAGTTGTACGATATCAAAGAGGAATAACTCAATTTCTGTGACAAGCTAAAATCCAGAGGAGACTTAAGACATAGGGTTTGCCTTGGGTTTTTATTGTGTCAATGGACTTATTTTCTAGAGCTTTTTTGTTTGTTTGTTTGTTTTGTTTTGTTTGTTTGTTTGTTTGCTTGTTTTTTGTTTTGTTTTGTTTTGTTTTGTTTTTTCCAGCAGGGTTTCTCTGTATAGCCCTGGCTGTCCTGGGACTCACTTTGTAGACCAGGCTGGCCTTGAACTCAGAAATCCTCCTGCCTCTGCCCCCAAGTGCTGGGATTAAAGGCATGCGCCACCACGCCCGGCATCTAGAGCTTTTATAACAGAATGCCATAAGCTAAATGGTTTAAGACAACATAAAATCCCAGCACTCTGGAGGCAGAGGCAGGCGGATTTCTGAGTTCGAGGCCAGCCTGGTCTACAAAGTGAGTTCCAGGACAGCCAGGGTTACACAGAGAAACCCTGTCTCGAAAAACCAAAAAAAAAAAAAAAAAAAAGACAACATAAATGTATTCTCTTACATACTGGGAGAGAAGATGTGTAACATGACAATGTCAGTGAGGCTATTAGCCTTCTGAAGAATTTAGGAAGGAATCCTTTGCTTTATACCAGATTCTGGTAGTTTCTAGAAATTCTTGGTGTTGAGTGCATTGTAAAGACAACTATTAATATCTCAGTCTGGCTTGTCTCATGTGGCCTTCCCTCTGTGTCAGAATTTCCTTTCCAGATTTCCTTCTCATTATAAAGCTTCCAGTCAAAGGCCAGACACCCAACACGATTATATTCTAGCTTGAGTATATTAACAGGTTGTATTTGCAAAAAAGTTCACATTCACTCATATCAGGAGTTAAGATTTTGTTCTTTACCTATGATTTAGATGGGACCATTTTTACCTCGCTCCATGACAGCTTATCTATGAGTCTATATATCCAGGATCATATTTATTTCATGAGAATAATTTCAATAAACCAATAGTATATTTTAGAGTTACTTTAACGAAGTTGCATTTTTATTGCCTGGCAGAATGTAGGTTTATTTACTTCTATCGTCTACAAGAATTCACATGCTCCTTTCTCTTTATGGCCTTTTATCTTTTGGCAAAGATTAGCAGTGCCTAAGAGGAATCATGACCCACGTTTATATAAAGAAGTTTATGAACTACTATGAGAAGGAGATGCTGATTGTAGATAGTTGTGTAAAAATACTTTTATCTTGTATACTGGGCAGAACCTGAACCCTAAAGAAGAGACTCTGTGTGACAAATGCTGGAGAGTACAGGACAGCACACATCGCCTTTAGTGCAGTTCTCTCACCACCATTAAATCAACAATATGCCTAAACTCAATGGCTAATTAACTGCTTATACAGAGGAGTTAATACAGCTAAGGCTTAAATGGAATGACCTTCTGAAATGAGTCTATAAACTGAAACTGAAAAATACTGTGGTATTAATTTTTAACAACACACATGAAGTATGTCTATTTTATACTAAATCAATATCAAGTAGTGAAGGGAGAAATTTATAAATAGTTTTAAGAATTATTTTCATCAAATCTTTGATAAAAACCCCTCTTTGATTTCAAATTATCACTACTTTATCATTTTTAATTTAAACTAGTGGTCAAGGTTGATAAAAATATCAGCTAAGGTTCATACATATTGTAAAATAAATATTGTATTATATGGTTACATGTTAACTTAATGTCGGGCTGGTAAATACAATATAAAGATCCACTTTTATAATCATAATCATCTTCTTTTATTTATATCCTGCTCCTACTGAGATGAATCTCAGGTTACATTTACATATTGAATTACAAAGTTAAAACTAATGATGGGATCAATTATGCCCCATACTGAGCTCTGCACTTTGGAATGACTTTGAGAAAACATGAGGGTCAAAAAAAAAAAAAAAAAAGCATCAACAGTGCACAGTGGTATCAAGATTATATTGAAGGATAAGCAAGGATACACTGTATCTGGCAATAAATTGTGTCAGTAAAAGAAAGCAGGGCTGTTTAGTATAAAATTTTCAGTAAATGTCTGAGCCTATTTGTTCTAATATACTGTTAATATATTATTGTATCTAATCAGCAATTATCTCTTCCCTGGATACTATTTTCATGTAGTTTTGATATTGCTCCTGTCTCCTTTTCTAGCTGCACAATAAATGTGCTTCTCATCTGAAGCCTGAGTGTGACTGTGGACCCTTGAAGGACCATATTTTGCCACCTACCACAATCTGTCCAGTTGTATTGGTGAGTTCGTCTTTATCGTTTGGGTGTCAGTTGTGCATACTGTGAGAAACTGGAACACTATACTAATGAGTATTTTCTGGAAATAATTTTTCATTAGTTAAGGAATAACTCTGTCAGCCTACCCCATACCATAACACCAGAGCAGAAACCTCTCTCCGCTCATGGCTTTGTCTTCGTCCTTGTGCATACATGGTGGGGTAAAGATGCTCAAATTAAAGCAGACGCAGGTGTTGCCTCTTAGTCACACTGTTCTTACCAGAATTGTATGTGCAGAATGCCTCTACATTTTGTATATTTTATAGATGTAGTTTCCAAGAAAATGAGGTTATTCTCGTGGGCATTTTTGCTAGGAATTCACATTCTCTGTCTAAACTTTTAGGTCTCTTTTAGGTCAGAAGCTACCTTAAAGTGATGACACAGATCTCGAAATATGTTAAGCACTCTTACTAACTTTTTAAAAATTACTAAACAATAAATTTTACTACCTGCATGTTAACTACCTATTAAATAAATATAGAAATGAAAAATGGAGTGGGGTCATAATTATGAAGATTCTTAATAAAGATAGAAACAAGTATTCAAAGACATTGCTAATTTTCAGAATGCTAATTGTTGCTAAATGAAAAGTTATTTCACAAAAACAAACTACATTATCTGTAACACATCATTCTCTTAAAAAACAGCCCAGGAATTAAATGCCTAGAACTTTGGTTTTATATAATAAAACTACAACAACTAAGAAATGCTACACAAATATGTTTTTAAAGGTCAACTGAGAAATTAATCAAATTACTCAATTTTCACCTACTTATAAGTCATCTTTGTGATTATCTGTAAAATACTGATGGTGTTTAAAATGCTTTCACATACAAAATTATTATAAACTCTTTATTGTGTTGAATTACTAAAAGAAAGAAAAAATTATCTTCAATTTTTGAGGATGGCAGTAATTAATTTTAATATTTTCCCAGTGCAATACTTGTTAAACATACATAATAAATGAGATTAATTATAAATGTTGAGAGTCAAAAAATTCTTTAGATTTTAAATTAATTTGTTGCTATCTTTATACATTTAGAATAATGAAAGAATAATGGAATAATGAATAATTTTATTTAGAAATAATGAAATAATAAAAATAAATAATTTTAACATTACTTTTCTTTCTAATGAAATCATGTAATTTTGATAGCTTAGATGCATCTTTAAGGTTTTAATTTCCACAAAAATGTCTGAATGTTTTTTCTACCATTAAGATTCATTTGGGATCCCCTGCTCAGTGAGAAGCCTTCAGGCCAGACTCTGTCACATAATGCTAATCATGGGGTGCAGCTTTTCCATCATCCCTTTCTTTCGGGAGTTGAAGGCTTGATAGCATATGGTTATTCCTGCCTTCCCACCATCTAGGCAAAAATTCCATTTGTATACTTTTGATTCTGAAATGTTATTTTCAATCATCAAATATTTATGTGGTGTCTATCATGATTTGTATCTCAACTTTTTTATTGAGTCATTAGAATATGGCTAATGGAATATGTTGTTGTCTGAGGAAAATCCTTACCTACATTTGAATCACTGCCATTCTGACTCACTAGGTCCTAGCTGTTTCTTGAGACCCTTCCTTCATAATCTTTGCAGGGGTTACAATGACATCTTGATGGCTACTGGTGTATCACTTGGGTCTTGCTTCTGGTGTCACAGTTTTAACACTTTTACTATTCTTTTTATTGTGATGTCCTCGTTCTGGTTGACCCCATGCCTCTTTTATAATTTTTTTCCTGGGATTATCTTTCCTAGTGGTATTCTTACAATTCTGCTTTCTTTCCATACATCTCTAAGCTGCTTCCTGGGTCTACATTCTAAAAGGCAAATACGAATTATCTCTTTCATGTATAAAATTATTGTGGTAATTCCTAATTTGAATTCCAAAGTTCTTCTATGGTAAAGAAAAGTCTTAACTGGATCAACCCACTCTGTCTTTTACATAACACAAAAGAAACTGAAAATCAAAGATAATTGAACTGCTTGTAATTCTCAAACTACACTTCTCTACTCAAGCCTCAGCAGTCTTGTCTATGTTAATAAAGCAGGTGAAATTACTTCATCTTGGGATTTCTACTACCATGCAAAGTAAGAGTGAAAGGCCATTTTTTTTGGTATAATGGAATAAATACATTGAATATTATACCCATTAACTATTTAAAGGTTAATCTTTTATGTTCACCTTAGAAAAGTTGGTAAACTCTTCAAACTGGTGGCTGTTGAACCTTTCTAACCTGTGGACCCTCATGACCATCCTAGGAAGGATTTTACACTGTTATTTGTTCTAAATTGTTAGTATTCATTTAAAAAAAAAAACTAGTAGGCTTAAAAAAGAAACCTAAATTGGTTTTTTATTGTTGCTTTCCTTTTTTGGAAGATTCACCCATTTTATATGTGTTTGCCAAAGTTTTTTTTTTTTTTTTTTTTTTTTTTTTTTTTTTTTTTTTCCAACTTTTTTTTTTTTTTTTTTTTTTTTTTTTCAGTATTTTTTTCCAACGTTTATTAGATATTTTCTTCATTTACATTTCAAGTGTTATCCAGAAAGTTCACTATACCCTCCCACCTCCCGGCCCTGCTCCCCTATTCACCTGCTCCCACATCTTGGCCCTGGCGTTCCCCTGTATTGGGGTATATAAAGTCTGCATGACCAAGGGGCCACTCTTCCCAATGATGGCCAACTAGGCCATCGTCGTCTATATATGCAGCTAGAGACATGAGCTCAGGGGGTACTAGTTAGTTCATGTTATTCTTCCACCTATAGGGTTGAAGACCCCTTCAGCTCCTTGGGTTCTTTCTCTAGCTCCTTCCTTGGGAACCTTGTGTTCCATCTAATAGCTGACTGTGAGCTTCCACCTCCATGTTTGCCAGGCATTGGTATAGTCTCCACAAGACAGCCATATCCAGGCCCTTTCAGCACTATCTTGCTGGCATATGCTATAGTGTCTATGTTTGGTGGCTGATTCTGGGATGGATCCCTGGCAGCCACAGTCATTGGGTCCATCCTTTGGATTCAGCTTCACACATGATCTCTGTAACTCTTTCAATGTGTGCTTTGTTCTTAATTCTAGGAAGGGGTGACGTGTCCACATTTTGATCTTCCTTCTTCTTGAGTTTCATGTGTTTAGTAAATTGTATCTTGGGTAGTCTATGTTTCTGGGATAATATCCACATATCAGTGAGTTCATGTTATGTGAGTTCTTTTGTGATTGGGTTACTTCACTCAGGATGATGGCCTCCAGATCCATCCATTTGCCTAGGAATTTCATATATTTATTGTTTTTTAATAGCTGAATGGATACAAAAAATGGTATATTTACACAATGGAGTACTCAGCTATTAAAAACAATAAATATATGAAATTCCTAGCCAAAGGTTTTTGAGATAGCCTTATTCATGAAGCCAGAGGTATGTTGGGTTTAGATATTATGAAATGGCCACTCACATCATCTCTATCATATCATATAAAATGTCAAAGAAGTAAAAACAGCTACATATATGTAATTATCTCTTAGCTTTTTGTTAAAAATTGTTTTATTGAAACTGGATGCACAGGCCATAGCATTCACCCTCTTAAAAGACACATTTCAGTATTGTTCAGCATACTTGGAGTTGTGGAGCCACCAGTCCCTCGTCTCATGATAACAAATCTGCCTGTCTGGGGCCCATGCCTTCATTTCTCTTTGGTATTACCCCTTAAATGCTGAATTACCATAGAGATGGTGTTTGTTTAGGGTTAGTATTTCTCCCATCAGAAATAGCTTTCAATATCCTTACCATAATGTGAAACTCAGTGTTTTCTACTGCAGTCGTTCTGGTGGCTAAAATGTTTTCCATTATATTCAATATACCTTTGTTTTAGCTCCTCACTGCAGAATGGCCATGAGAATAAAAGATGCAGCTATCTTGTCAAAGAAAGTTAAGTTCATTTAATGGAAATATTTGATTCATAATTATCTCTGTTTCATAAAATGAGAAGTTGCTATCTGTGAGGCATATAACTTTAAGCACTGAGAAGTGATATATGATGTGAGACTGTGACATGCATGATCAAAAAGACATCTACAACATGACAACATAAAGATAACTTGAAGAATGTTAGAGCAGATTCCAGAATTTGGGAATTTGCTTTATGTTGGATTGGTTCATATGATGGGAATATGCAGCCATGGGTCTAGGGGTGCAGGGTGTTCACTACATATTTAAAAGTTCAGATACTCTGAGAGCGGTTTATTGGATGCTGCTCCTAACACTACACAGAATAACTGCAATAACCTGTTCCAGTGATTACTATCAACCAGTGGTGGATGAGGGGAGGTGGCAGAACTATGTGGGCCTCGGTACTTGGGCTAGAAGAATATTTTGTAGCTGGAAGACGAAGCTATTCTTCTCTATTGGAACCATTACATGTAATGGCTGAGAATGTGGGTAACCTTTATTCAGGGGTGCTATAAACAAGGAGAGTATAATAGAAGATCGCAGATAGTTCATCAGTTGCAGATCACAACTTTTAGAAACAAAGAGATATGGAAGATAGAGGGGGAAATAAATAGCATGGGGTAGTGGTATACAGAATATTTAACAAGATGCTGGCATTTAAGTATGATAAACGAGAACATCATTTCCTGATGATGTTCAGAATGATTAATGTATATTTGAAATAAATATGTATATGGATATCTATAAATATTTGTATGTAGGCATTGTATAGTTATTTACCAGAAAAAAGTACATGATTATATACAAATTATAGAACTTGATACCACATGCAAATCTGAAATGTAAGATGAGATAAGGCCTGAATTTCATCTAAGCAAGTGGCTGATCCTCTGATGTAAGTGGAAGAATAAGTGGATAGGCAAATCTGGGCCACACACATTGAGATATTTGCATGTAGTTCCTGACAAATACTTCTTTGTTTTACCAGATGAGCTAATAACATCTCTGTAAATGGAGCATGACATGTTAGTTCAGAAATTTTTTATAAAATACACCTAGCATTAAAAAGTGATTAATTTATATCATCTTTATATTATTCAGATTTCACTGGAACTTAAAATTTAAACATTAAGTTTTAATTGAAAAAATAACTAAATATTCATAAAATCTACAAGGGCATAAAATTTAAATCTTTAATTCAGTAATAAAAAAAGAACCTTATAATAAATAACCTGTGTGGTATGTAGATCTTTTTCTTATGTTCCTGCAACTAAACTAGATATGTCATGTGACATAGTGCCTTAATATTTAAATATATACATATAATTAAATATATTTCAAATCATTAGGATTTTGTATAAAAATAGCCACATAATTTCTGTAAAAGAGCACATTTAATGTAAATACTGTTTGTGAAGACCACTTTCCCCATCCCTTATTATGTTAGGAGTAACCACTTAGTGGAAATCTTCAAAAAGGCCAGTCTCTCCTGACTTATACTACCCAACAGTACAAAGTATCACTGTCACATGCTATTTTGTTCTAGAAATATTTCTGTTTTACAGTGATTCTACTTTTTTCTGTAGTGAATGCTCACCTGCAACACAGGACAGTAATAGATGAGATAGTTGTAATAGATAACAAATGTTAACAGATATAATTAAGTTTTAATTCTATTAGCTTCAAATGATTATCTTATCTCCCTTTAAACTCAAACATATCACTGTAATGCATAATCAAAGCAGTATCCATTAACAATAAGAGAATACATATTAAGGAATTGATCTATTTAGTATTTTCTCTCCTTTTGGACAACTGTGGCAGTCCTGTGGAATAATGTCTCATAGATATAGTATATTGCTAAGTTCTAGTAAAGTTTATACAAATGCCACCCTGATAAATTGTGATGTTTCTCAGATCATATAAAGTGAAAGAAAATTATTTGAGTGATTTAGGATCTTAGAATATTTCTTAACTTTGAGTCAAATGGTTCTGATTCTACCTCTCTTTTCCCTTCACTGTTAACTCTGTAATGTGGCCAATTATGGTGTTACTGCAGCAGCCATCTACGTAGTCCTACGTATAACACCCTCAGAGAACCATATGCCATATTAACTTCTCCTCTTCCGATCTCTCTTACTCTTCCACAATTTTAAGCATTCTAAATTATACATTGTAAATATGGTGATTACATCTTAAATAGCATAGGGTATGTGAAGTCTTCCTTAGAGCATGTGTTAAACTAAGTCACTACTCCACAGAATGTCAGAAGGTCTGTTAGGGAGTGAATATGGTGTGCGAGTCTTCTTCACAGCTCGGTTATTATGGGATCTTTTTGCGTCTACCTATCACTTACCTCACACAAGTGAGAATTAATAATAACAACCCCAATGGTGAACATCAGCCAGTGTTACGAGGAGGGATACATCTGAATTCTCTACAATTCTCAAACTTGCGAACAGTCTGTAACTTCCTTACGTCAGTTCGTGAGCTTCCATAGATGTAGTGTGTGGTGAGGAGGTGTGAACACTTGATTGAGGCTCGAGCTTACTGCTCTGAGCTTCATATTCTACTTTTATACACTTTCAGCTTCTTTGCTCTTCTTTTCGACTTTACCACTATCACCTTCGGCTTAAGTCACAGAACCCACGTATCTCCTTGAAATTTGCTGCATAACCTACCTGTAATTTTATGATTTGTACCCATGCAGTTTTCTTCCTTTTTTTTTTTTTAATTTGTCAAAAGAATGGGGATAAAGTACATTGTCAGTTCTCAATAAATGTTTCATCAGTTTCATTACTTAATATTCATTTAATTAATATTCATTATAGGTCAATTCATAATTGTCATCATGGTAATGATAGGCAAAAGGGATCTCATTTTTTCTATATTTTGAAACTCTAAAAGATTCAGTTTCATGGTATTATTCACAAAGGAAAGTTTCTTTGTATTTATTTAATTTTTAAGATGGGCAGAATTAAATAGTAGCATTCAAATCGCAACAAGGATTACAGAACATTAGAGCAAAAATAGGTCTCCATTTGTTTCTGGCTAGGCATATTCTTCATGTTTGATACTAACAGTTGTATCATAGGAAAGAAATCAACACAGAGTGGCATTGTGTGATTCTTGAGAGGGACCAAATTTTACTACATTGTCCTGACTAGCTTCATAATTAACTACATTGTCCTAGTTAGATTAACTCTGCTATGTTCTCTGGAACTCATCTGTATGCTGTTGTCACACACACACACACACACACACACACACACACACACGATGTCATTTCTTAAGAAAAGGGTTATTATCTATGTCCACTTATATTTGTTTCTACATAAAATAATTGATTCTGATTTTGTGTTCATTTTTAATAGTACTTTAATAATATTTCTATAAATTTACACGATAGTTTCAACTTGAAATTTAATTGTACACAGAGCCAGTTATAACTCTTTTTAAGGAAACAAATTTCTGCCATAGTAAGTTTATCCCAGTTCATAGAAAAGCCAAAACACAGTGCCAATGAAATATAATTTGGAAGTTTGATGAAGATAAATATCAAATGGAAGTCAAAAATATGCATCCATACATAAACATCTCAAAAGGGGATTTAAAGCCATAACAAGATAAAAAATTTTAAAATAAATGCAAATGAAATTTAAAAAATCACATGTGCCTGTGATTCACAAATAAGTATGTGAGATCATCTACTAATGAATGGTGTAGGCTCTTCTACAAGTAATTTCCAACAATGGTTCAGGAAGGACATATAAAAATACATGCACAGCAAGAGGTGAGTAAATTCATACCAAAGTTAAGTTCAAACTAAAAGTTTATGTCACTGAATGTTACAAATTTGACAGTGGTACTTTTTCCACCTGTAGATTTTAATAGTTTTACAAGGAAATGCAGGATCCAAGCTTGATAGTGTTCATCTAGAGAAACACTTTGGAGTTTTATTTATATATAAACCCAAAGATCAATATACGGCAGTGGGAAGCATTGCCTCTGTGTCCCAGCAACTGTCATTGCCATGTGGAAGCCTTGTTTCATTTTGTGCTGCATTTTTATAATGATAGTTAGCAATATATAGGGTGATAGCTTATGGGTAAAGCTCACTTTTGTATTGTTAAAAGTATTAATAATTCTGCAACTATAGAACAAGGAAGTAGTATATCCCCTAAACATTAGATACATTGCAGGCCTGAACACTCATTACATAGGATGAAAGAAAGAGCTATTGCAATTGTTTTTTATTGATAAAGAATAAGAAACAAAACAACTACTCCGAATTGGCACAGTTGACGCATATGAGTAGAGGACTGAAGCATAAGGAGGGAAAACAGGAGAAAGAAGATAAGCCAAATACACCAGCATCCGTGTAATGCAGAGTAAACACCCAGGGCAACTGACTCTTGTCCAATGCAGAAGAGGCTTAAGAAAGTGTCTTGGATTCCTGGAGAAGGACACAATGCTATTCCTAGGCTAAGAAACAAAATTAACAATCTTTTTTTTTTTTTTAATTTTAGCTATACTGAGAAAAATCAACTGAATGAAAAGCATCTGTGTTTTCTGTTTGATTGATTTCTTTCATGCAATTTCCACACAACTCTTTTTAACTGATAAAATTATTCCAAGGTTTCCTGGAAAGAAAAAAATGTGTTAAAGCACATAATACTTGAAAGATTAACAAGGAAAACCTATTCTAAGAGCCTGTAGCAATATTTTTGTCTTGTTAAAGATGTCCTATTAAATAATGTTGCGTGGCACTAGATATTAGGGACTGATGGGAAGTCTCAAGACACATAGAATCACGTGTAATAATGAAATATATGATGTAATCTCATGTCACACTTGCCAGAACATCAGCTGTGTTGAAATTATTGTATGATTACACAGAACACTTGAACGAAAGTTAAATTTCTATCCTCAAATAATCCATATTAATTAAATACTAATTTCTTGATAAGATTACTATTAAAGACTTTTTCCCTTAAAGGAGAATGTTAAAATGTTGGACAAATGGCAAAAGAAAAACAGTTTTAAAGGATAAATATTAAAATTTTCAAACCCGAGTAAAGGCTTATTGTGCTACACCATAACAAAAAGCCATCTCTTATAAATTCATGCAATTTCTAAAATTGTCTGTTGTTATCTAATATGTATCAAAATGCTGCTCTAGTCAAACACTGAGAAGACAAACTTGCCACAAACCATGTCATAAAGGTGTCCAGGAATGTAACCTCCTATGTTATGCTTGCCTCCTTCCTAGGATGATTTTGGTAGACAGGACAGGTATCAGATCTAATGACATTAAAGATAATACTTAGTGTCAGTGTCACCTCCTAAGTTTAAAATGTTGAATGCAACCCAAACCAGACTTTTGTGAAAGCCATTAGACCTGTAAGGATATGCCCTGCTAATATAATCTGTGTATTTAATGTTTCTTGCTGAGACGAACAATCCTAAAAGGCCCATGTTCATGCCTGCTTCTGTTTTTATATTTATGTCAGTTTTTCAGTTTCATTTTTCCTTCAAATATAAGGACAAGTGAATTTATCTTTAAGTTGTTCCATTGACTTCCCTTTCATATTTCATATTCTTCACTGTTATTTTCACTGCCTACTTCAACCTGTGTTTCTGTTTGCCAACAAATTTCAATAATTCTGTTGAAGCCTCTAGGCCCTCTGCTTGCTGTCAAATCTAGATGGTAAAACCTGTCACTTAACGACATACCCACTCCGTGTCCCCGCCACACACATTGGCACTCTTTCCTGGTTAGTTGACTTTTTATTTGTTTGGTTTGACTTTTCAATTTGACAAAAACTAGTATTTGGGAAGAGGGAACCCCAAATAAGCTGCCCCCAACAGTTTGGCCTTTGGAGTATTTTACTTTATTTTACTTGGGGATTGATACTGAAGAGCCCAGCCCACACAGGTGGTTCTTAGTTGTATAAGAAAGCAGGCTTAGCAAGTCATGAGGAGCAAGTCAACCAGCAGCTCTCTTCTGTGACTTTTTCACTTTCAGACTCCAAATTTAGGCCTTGAATTCATGGTCTGGCTTTTCTAAGTAGTGGAATATTCCATGAGCATTGTAAGAGGAAATAATAAACCTTTTCCCCCCAAAGTTGCTTCTGATCAAGGTTTGTCACAGCAAGACAGTCTCTCAAGGGTCATGGTATTTCTAGCTTCATTTGAATAACTTACACAAATCCAGAAGGAATGTCACTCTGGAACACTAAAACAGTCTCCTCTTTCCTATAGTATGTAACTCTATACAATCCATAAGTGCTTTTCAAATTGTTTCCTCTGATTGTTGCTTCGTCTATATAGACCTCCCTTTTTACATTTTTCTTTTATTATTTTATTTATTTACATTCAACTGTTGTTCTTATTCTCAGTCCCTATCCATGAGCACTCCACTCCATCCTCCCTGCCCTTTGCTTCTAAGAGGATGTTCCCCCCACGCACGCACACACACACACACACACACACACACACACACACACACACACACATGGAGACAGATGCAGACACATACAGCCAACCATTGGACTTAACCCTGTGTCCCCTATGGAAGAATTAGGGATAGGACTGAAGAAGCTGAAAGGGATTGCAACCCTATAGGAAGAATAGCAATGTCAACTAACTGGACTCCTCAGAGCTCTGAGGCTAAGCCACCAACCATAGACCGTAACTGGGCTGGTCCGTGGTTCCTCCTATGTAGTGTGTAGCAGAGGACATCATTGTCGGGTCTCCCTGGGAGGGCATGCTCTTGGTCCTGTGGAGACTTGATGCTCTTTTGTCATCCTAGTACTCTCTACCTTCTGGAAGAATGATTTCCTGTGAACACAGTTTCTTCAAAAATAAGGACTTGGAACTCTCTGTAGACTCTTATGTTTGTGTGCTTCCAGGAGGAAGCCATTGGGCTACCAACAAGCAATTTTAGAAATCCTTTTTTGATCCTCTATGGTGTTTGACATGATTAGAAATACTCTTCCTCCATGCTCTGTATGGTCCATCCAACATATTTCTTTAATTTTGATTTTTATTCTCTAAGTATGATACAAGAAAATATGAATGCATATGCATTTCATTATTGAAATACTAAAATAAAACAAAACATGAATACTAAATACTAAAATAAAAAACAAAAAACAAAAAACACAACTGTGTGAGAGAGTCCACTTTTTTGTCTATGGAGTTACTGCATTACTCATTTCCATCAAGGTATATATAATAGCTGTGAATAATATTGTGTTAGAATATATAGAAAACATGGATTTAAAACAAACATATCTATACACACATGTATAACATTATGGAATAAATAATCTTGAAAAATTAAATGATTACTTACAAAATGATTGGAGTATATTCCTAAAGACCATATAGAAAATAGCAATTTCACCTAGTGTTGATCCAAAATTTCATCTGGAAAGCAGTATAAGCATATTTTTTTATAATGATCGTCAAGTTCTAATAACATAAGTTTTATAAAAATCTATTTATAAATCCATTTATAAGATATAATTTAAAAAAACCCGAATGTGTCTAATTCATTACACATAGATCTTTGAAATTATTTTCTCTTTATGACATAGTGCTTTTAAAGTTTGGAATGTTCATATAATGATAAATTATTTATTTAATACAAATGTTATTGAAATGTGATATAGCACACATATTAGGGAAATATGAATAGACTATAGGTGATTAATTTTATATGAATTCATACATTTTTGTGGAAAATATCACATGTCCCCAAGATTTCTTATGCATTTACTATTTTTACCATGTTTTATATAATCTGAATGTGTGGTATGATATAATATGCAACGTTTAAAAAAGAATATATTCTTAGGTGCATGCATATGTTCATCTGAAAGAAAATATGGTATTAAAATAGCTTAAGCTGGGTTAAGGGGTTTAGTGTTGTATTAAAATACAAAAATAGTTGGTACTTTCATAAGTCTGAGCACCTTTGATCATTATTTCATAAGCTTTACAAGCATAAATATTTATTTTAATATCCTGATTTATAATATAAAGGTAAAACATATTTGCCTAGACACTTTAAAATTAAAATGAGTTTGAATACCAAAGACATCCAAGCTCATGATAACATCATTTTGGAATTTACAGAGAACACTGTGGTGTCTAAAATCTTACCCAAACCATAGATATAATTTTGTCACTGTCTAATAAATGCTTTTCAAAACCTAAGACAGACATTGATTTGTTTAGCCAGATATCAGAATGTAGTGCTTGTACCCCACACTACATGCCAAAGTTCCGACTCATGCTAAATGGATTTGAACACAATTTGTGCATGCAGATCTCAAGTGGTAGCCTCTTAATAGATGCCAGCCAGTCTTTATTGCTGCCCTCTTTTATTTCAGTAACATTTTAATTAATTCACACTGATTGAATAAATGTACATTGAGACTTATTTCCTAATGAGGGCACATTTAGAGGAAAGGTTCTGCATCATCCTGATATCCTGTGGGTAATTATATTCTAATTATATGGTCAGGGGAAAAGAGACTATAACTCAGTACTGATATTGTTCACTGGGCCCAATTAATTACAAGCACATAATGAAAGTTCATGATAAGGTTGACTGGCAGTCAGTGTACATTTTGACTCAATTGAATTGTACCTACTAAAGTGAATACAGCACTGGACTTTAACCTGGTTAGAGAATGCTTTGGCATGAGATCAGTGGGTATTCCAATGGACAAAAGATCAGAATGAATTTTATCACAAGCTCTGTATTTATTTATTTTTTTCCAAAGTATGCTGAAAGGAAAACTAAGCTCTGGCTGTAAATATCATCATCAATATTATCATCAACACTCTCTCATTACCTGTACTGATCCTGAAGTACACCGCACTCATGATAATAGAATTCTAGAGTTGGCTCATGTTTTATAAAGAGGAGCAATAAGCATAAGGGACAGCATTATAAATGTATTATGGATATGAAATGTATAGGTATCAATCTGGTCCATTAGCTCTTGGAAAGTGGATTCTCTTCTCTCTCTTGATCAAGCATCATTCTTTCTTTCTCTCCCTTTATACTCAAGTGATACAGATGTAGATGTTTTCCTCAAACATAAGTCCTATATGCTTATTAATGGGAGAAATAGGGAAATAATCACAGCAAAATGTGTCTGTTCATGTGTGTGCAGGTGCATATGTATTTTTCAGTCCCTTTTATTTCAAATTTCCATTAGGATGTTTAAATACACATGAGAAGATAGTAAAATAAAAGACACTGAGATCAAAATAAAAGGAAACTCAATAAAAGTAAATATGTAAAACTTCTATTCGATTTTTTTAAAAATCAAGATTGCATCATTTCTCCATTTCCTTTCTTCCCTTAACACCCTCTTAATATCCCTCTTGATCTCCTTAAAATTCATGGCCTATATTTCTTTAATTCTTATTACGTGCATATATGTACATGGATGTCGAGATACGTTCTTAAATACAACCTGCACAGTCCATATAACATTACTTATTTCCTGCATATTTCATATAATATTGCTTTTAAATTTGCTTTAAGAGAATATATTTTTAAGGTCTCCACCTGCCAGGAGATTGCCAAGTTTGGTAGGCTGCTTGAATGGTTAGCACTAGGGATCTGCCGGTCTTTACTTCTCTGGAGCTCAGATTAAAATCACATGTCATCCTGCCAGCCATTTCATTTGGGTTCCAGTACTGGAGTTTAGGTTCATAATTTGCATTTATCAAATATTATACTAACTGATCTCCCAAGCACAAGTAAAATAATTTGCCATTAACTTCCTGTGAATACAAGCTTGTAAATTTAACTTTGGTCAAATTTAAAATAGAAGTGATTAGACAAGAGACTGAGTGGAGAAGAACTTGGAGGATAGGGAGGAGGAGGAGGAAGAAGAGGAGGAAGAGGAGGCAGAGGAGGAGGAGAGGTAGCCATAATAAGAATTTAATGTATGAGAATTTTTTCAAAAGAATCATAGACTATATATGGCTTCTAAAATTTTAGTTTTGATATTTGAATTTATTTAAATATAACAGTATTTATATAAAAATATAATTGACAGTCCTTTGAGCTGACACAAAGCACTGAGCTACACTTTACTAAAGGGCAGCAGTAACGGTAGAACCACATTGTATAAAATTCTGTATTATTGCTTGTGTGTCTGCACATGTGGCAGTCCACAACATATAAAGCTACTATAATGAAATTGGAATATGAAAAGACAGATCTTGAAAAGCAAAATGTATTTAGTTTCTATACCTTAGGTAAAATATTTATTCTCAACCCTCTAACTAAGACTATATGTCCCTTTATAAGCATTTTCCCTTATTCTGATTTTCTCTCCTCTTTTAATGTTTATTTTTCTTTTATTGTGAATACTCTTTAGCTTTTATCTTTTAATACCAGAGATACATCCTTATAGAAGAGAGGAAGAAGTTTAAATAATTTTATTGGTGTATTTTCAGAATACTTCTGCAGTAAAAGGTCTCTTGAATTAATTCGTATTGACCTTTAACAATCCTTTGCTTTATTTTTTTCTGCATATTATAAATTCTTCATTAACATTTAAAGATGAAATGGAAAGTTATTTAGAAAAGTAATCCAGTCTCTGTCACTCTGTCTCTTTGTCTCTCTGTGTCTATTTCTCTGTCTCATACATTAGTTTTTTTTTATTAGATTTTTTCTTAATTTACATTTCAAATGCTATCCCAAAAGTTCCCTATACCCTCTCCCTACCCTGCTCCTCTACTCACCCACTCCCCCTTCTTGGCCCTGGCGTTCCTCTGTATTGGGGCATATAAAGTTTGCAATACCAAGGGGCCTCTTTTCCTGAGGATGGCCGACTAGTCCATCTTCTGCTACATATGCAGCTAGAGACACGAGCTCTAGGGCTTCTGGTTAGTTCATATTGTTCCCCTTATAGGGTTGCAGACTCCTTCAGCTCCTTGGGTACTTTCTCTAGCTTTTTCATTGGGGACCCTGTGTTCCATCATATAGATGACTGTGAGCATCCACTTCTGTATTTGCCAGGCACTGGCATAGCCTCATACGAGACAGTTATATCAGAGTCCCTTCAACAAACTCTTGCTGTCATATGCAATAGTGTCTGGGTTTGGTGACTGATTATGGGATGGATCCCCGGGTGGGGTAATGTCTGGATAGTCCATCCTTCCGTCTAAGCTCCAAACTTTGTCTCTGTAACTCCTTATACGGGTATTTTAATTAATGTGTTTTATTGAGAATCAAACCTAGACTTCTGTATAGTAGGAAAGTTCATGACCCCTTATCTATATCTACAGTTGACAACAACAACAACAGCAAATTTTTCTGTTATTTGAATAATGAGAGCATTGGGTAGCAACCAAGTTTCTGTGTCTTACTCTTCTTTTGGGTACTAACTGGGTGCTTATTTAATTAATAAAGTGTTAAAAATCCTAATCATAAAAAAATGGGTTAGTGTGGTTAAATGGAAGAGTTAGATGAGATTTTACAGGTAAAAGCAATATCTTAAAGATAAGAACTTTCAGCTATAAGTGTAAGGCTGAATTTTGTTAATTTCACATTAGTCTTAAAATAACAGATGACTCTCGTAATGTGAGTGCTCTGTGCCTATAATATTTTAACTAACTAAAACTTCCAATAATCTCCACCAAAAGATTTTTCTTCATTCTGTGACAATCTGGGTTAAATTGTTAATTTAAAATGATTACATATTAGAAAATGCAAAGGCAAAAAATATCCTAATGCATACTTAAGAGTAATAGGATTTTAAAATTTCTTCTATATTAAATTGAACTTAATAAGTGCCCTGAAGGCAAATGCATCTTTTAAACTAATTATGTGTTCTGTGTATTCTATTTAATATTAAAACGATACTGATTAAATAAAATCAATCACATTCTTCTGTAGTCACATCTCTCATTGATTAAATAAAAATATACATGTCCGGTATTAACTTTAATTAAAAATGTATTACACTGAGAATTATATACTCAAGATAATTTTCAAAACTAAAACATTTATTCATTTCATCCTCAATATTTAAAAATATGTACAGAAGAGTGGAAAAGCAGTAATATGATATCTGAATTTATATCCTTAGAAGGAGCAATTGCCTTTTTCTGCATAAAGCCGTAATGAAACTCAGGAAGATGCAACCTGCAGGCAGGTTAATTTAATAGCCACCCTTCACCTACAGATGCTGATTGTAGGAAGCTCAGAGTTGGAGCATCTCCATCATTTTCATATCCAGAGGCAGAGTACTATCTGGAAGAGTTCTCAGGGGTGGTACCATTATTAGGGGAAGGGTCTTCAATTCATTTGCGTCTCTTTCTCATCTTTAGTTACTATTTTTCAGCCTGCTCCCTTACCTATTTCATCTCCAAGCCTACCTGGTCTATGTTCATGTCAGTTGCTAGCTAATATCTCTCCTGATCGAAGGAAGAGGAATCCCTACATTAGTATCCCTAAACCACTCATTCAAGACAAGTGGTAACAAAGTGACAGATTTTTAGGTCATTCTACAATAATTGTTATCACTTGCTTTTATACTGGAACTAATAGTTTTTTGACAATGTAGTATAAAACTTTGGCTTCTGACATCATATCTTAGACATTTTTCTCACATTTTTCTTTTACCCCATATTCCCTGTGGGTTCTTACATTGCGATTCTTGTGAGCGTAATAGAACATTTGCATTACATCAGGACAATGGAAAAACTACAATATCTGCTTGTCTCTACCTCATCTGATTGTTCTCAGTAACCAGTTCCTTGGGTATCATTCATTATGACCCTCACATCCAACTCTTTCTGCTTTTCCTTTCCATCAGTTTACTAAGGTATATTTTCTCATTTGAGGGAATAGAACTCTAAGTCACCATGAAAACAATGTCATTATTTCTGTTCCATCTATATACACCCAGTCATTATTTCCAAATATTCACTGATTTTATAAGAATGAAGTATACATTTTTTATTTTAATTCATTAAGGAAATATTCTACTACATTTAAAAATATGTAATGGAAAATAGCACATTTTTTTTTCTTATTTGTTTATTATTAGAGAATTTCTTCATATACATTTCAAGTGTTATCCCATAAGTCCCCTGTACCCTCCCCCCGCCCTGCTCCCCTACCAACCCACTCCCACTACTTGGCCCTGGCATTCCCTTGTACTAGGGCATATAAACATTGCTAGACCAAGGGCCTTTCTTCCCCAATAATGGCCAACTAGGCCATCTTCTAATACATATGCAGCTAGAGACATGAGCTCTGGGGGTTCTGATTAGTTCATATTGTTGTTCCATCTATAGGGTTGCAGACTCCTACAGCTCTTGGGTACTCTCTCTAGCTCCTACATTGGGGATCCTGTGTTCTGCCCTATAGATGATTGTGAACATCCACTTCTGTATTTGTCAGGGACTGTCAAAGCCTCACAGGAGACATCTATATCAGTGTCCTTTCAGCAATATCCTGCTGGTGTGTGCAGTAGTGTCTGCATTTGGTGGCTGATTATGTGAAGGACCACCCGGGTGGGGCAATCTCTGGATGATCCATCCTTTCATTTTAGCTCCAAACTTTGTCTCTGCACCTCCTTCCATGTATATTTTAATCCCTATTCTAGGGAGGAATGAAGTATCCACACATTGGGCTTTCTTGATTTTCTTGTGTTTTGGAAATTGTATCTTTGGTATTCTAGGTTTCTGCTCTAATATCCGCTTATCAGTGAGTGCATATTAAGTGACTTCTTTTGTGATTGGGTTACCTCACTCAGGATGATATCCTCCAGATACATCCATTTGCTCAAGAATTTCATAAATTCATTGTTTTTAATAGCTCAGTAGTACTCTATTGTGTAAATGTACCACATTTTCTGTATCTATTCCTCTGTTGAGGGACATCTGGGTTCTTTCCAGCTTCTGGCTATAATAAATAAGGCTAAATAGCACATTTTTATTATCTCTCAACTATATAATGCTTATCAAACACATTACAGTAAAGGAAATATACAATAACTTCTATTATTTTAACATGTATTTGTGTTTCTTCATATGCAAAGCTGTATAGATTCATGTAAATATATTTGTACAGTGCATTTATACTTATACATATCAAACATGATATGATTTATATATAATCTATATTACTTATTAACTTGAACTTTTTCAGTAAATCACACATATTGTGATACAAAATCTCTAAATATTTCAGTGCTCACCTTCTACTATTAAGCGTAATATTACACATAATAAAATTACTATTCTGGCTCCTAAGAAAATTAGCAGCAATTCCATATTATTACTTGTTATCCTGCCCTGCATTTAAATATCTGTGATTATCTGAAACATGCTTTTTATTGTTTTATTTGCTTACTTACCTCTTAGGGAAACCATTTTCTAGCTTAGAGTTGTACATTGTACAGTGTTGGTAGTGAACCATTTATAGATACTCCATTTGTATATTGAGTGTTCCAATTAGTTGTGTCCTCATAGGAGACAAAGGAGAATGTGTTTTTCTAACTTGGAAACCCTCTAAGAGTCTTTCTGTCCATGATGTTTGAGGAAGGTCTCCCTTTGGTTGCTCAAGAGTTTCAAGTGTTCCCTAGTTCATGAGATAAGACTGGATAAAGATCAATAGTAGTGAGATCAATATAGTGGTGACAGTTTTAAACAGGCTATGTTAGAAATGAGCACAATTTATCCATCTTTCATTGGCTTACCTGTTCCATACACTGATTAGATAAGAAGCTAGGATTATTGTTAAAATCAAGAAGTTTTCAGTGAAAACTGTCCAGCCTCTTGTCATTCTATAATAATACCAATTACTTCTATGTATTTCTCCTGCAAATGAAATAACTGACCAAATTTCCTTCTTACAATTTAATACATCTCTGATTTCAAACCCATACAGTAATATTTAATATTCATGTTAAGGAAGGGTCTTCTAAAATGAGCTGTAGTTCAAGAAACCTTGATTTCTTCTAGAACTCTTGTAAATACATTCAAAGCTACATCAGATGCCTATGGCTGTCCACTATGCTGCTTAGTTTTTAGGGTATCATAGATATAGGTATATATTTATTAGTGATCAATTTCTTTATCTATCTATCTATCTATCTATCTATCTATCATCTATCTATCTATCTATCTATCTATCTATCTATCTATCTATCTATCTATCTATCTGTCATTTCCCTCCTCATGTCTATAGTCCTACTGGTTAAGACAGTAAAACAGATTTGTATGTGTGTTTGCTGTTTGTAATGCCCTGTATCTTCCTTCACCTGGCTTAGATATTTTATAAAAGATCAAATACAACTGTATACAAATACATAAGAAATTCAAGTTTCAAACCCAACTTTTTATCCAGATAATCAACTATCCTTATAAATTTGTATTTTATATACTAAGTTCCAGAGAAACCAGGATTGCATACTTTTCAAATTTATTAATCTTCTTTTTGCTTTGTACACACTGACACATGCATGCTCGTGCACACACACACACACACACACACACACACACACACACACTCCTCAGATGACTTACACAGTCATGGCAGTTGTAGATAATGGAAAATATACTGTCTTGAATGCTAACATTTTTCTATTTAGACTGGTCTTTTAAGACTACTCTGAAATTTGATGTGCCAGGGTGTTAATGGGGGGCCTCCACCCTCTCAGAAGAGAATGAAATATGGGGAGGGGAGGAAGGGTTTTGGGAGAGGGTGACTAAGAGGGGAGGAAGCTTTTAGGATATAAAGTGAATAAAAATAACTGAAAAAATCTACTCCCAAATAAAACAGTCCTACATACTTAATTTTACATAAATTCAGATTATGAACATAAAACGGTAGACTTTTCCAGCCAGGTCCACACAAGACATTCTCAATACTTCTCCTGCCTCTAAAAGGCATAGTCTATAGGAAGAGTTGAGAGCATTCAGGAAAATGGAATAGTAGGATGAGCTAGGGGAAAGGAGTAAAGTTAGGGAGATTGCTGTGTGAACAGCAATGCCAGCCATGAACAAGTTCTCTCACAAACAAAGCCAACTTTGGAGGTTTCTTGTTTCATAACATTGTATTGGAACTTTTCTCCTTCTCCTTCTCCTTCTCCTTCTCCTTCTCCTTCTCCTTCTCCTTCTCCTTCTCCTTCTCATTCTCTTTCTCCTTCTCCTTCTTCTTCTTCCTTTTTCTTCTCCTCCTCATCCTCCTCTTTCTCCTCCTCCTTCTCATCTGCCTCTTCTCTTCTCCTCTTCCTCCTTCTTCCTCTTCTTCTTCTTTTTCCTTCTTCTTGAATTTTTGTTTTATTCTATTTTTACAACCTACAGGTCCTTTGTGTATATATTCTGTCTTCTGGTTTTATGCTTTTATGGGTTTCCTGAGTGTGGAAATGAGTGGGTCACTTGTGTCTGTATCTGTTCCTTATGCTTTTCCATGGGCTGCTTTCCTTCTGTTTGTTTTCTATATCCTGTTCTGATGTGTTTATTTTTGTTTTGTTTTTTTGTTTGTTTGTTTTATTATTATTTCTCAGAAACCTGTTAGCTCCAAAGGAGAAAAAGAGAGAAGATAAGATGTATCTGCATAGGAGGGGGTGGTAGGGAGACAATGGGAAGAGTTGAGAAGTGAAAACTGTAATAAAGATATATTATATGAAAATATACTTCAATGAAAAGATTCTTAATGATTAATCTACTGACTACATAGAGATGAATAAAATTATCATTGTAAAGAAAAAGTATAATGCACAAAGGAAATAGAAATTTGTGTTCTTGATGGGGTAGTGGTCTCTGTAGGCTGCTTAGCTAAAGTCATGCTTCGGTAAGTTGTTTCACAATGTTGCATATTCTGCTTTGAACATCTCCTGTTTGATAAAAAGATGCCCTTTTACTAAATCCAAGGAAACAAAAAGTATATGAAAGTCTACAGTTCCAATTCATGTATCACACAGATACATGGTGATACTGTAACAAGCACTGATGTTTTTTCAGCTTTGTTTTTTTTCTGCTTTTTCATAAACCTCTCTTTTTCAGCAGACTATGCCCAGTGCAGGAGCTTCAGTTCCTGAGGTATGTATGAAAAATGTTGTAACTATTACAAGTGAAAGTCTTGATCACCTTAGATTGATGTAAGGGGTACTTAAACGATTCCAAATCATCCATGACATTAACATTTAAAATCTATACAATAATCTTAATTTTATTGTCAACATTTTGATATTGAAAGTAAACTTCTTTGTATTTTCACTTCTTTGTAAATGATGGAATAGTTTTGAAGAATTTTTCACTTTAAATTGTGTAAAAATTAAGAATGACCAAAATTGTGTTTCACAAAATGTATAAAGAAAATCCATATTTTGCAGAGTATGGCTGCTATGCATTTTATTCTCAGTAACAATGTATACAAAATTATCAATAACAGTGGTAAGAAGCATGGCAAAAATCCAAATCACTTCAACTTTATAAGACTATCAGCATGTAATGTTTGATAATAGTGTGTTGAGAAACTTTGGCTCACCAGAGTGAAATAACTATCATGAAATATATGGCATCATATGCAACTTCATCAGAATCATATCTAATCAAAGTAAATGCCTTTTGTTTACAAATAATAAACTTTTTGCAGACACAACATTTGATAATTTTTAAAATAAAGAGCTACCATTTTATTTTTAGTTTTTTCCTCATTTTGTGTGTGTGTTTATTCCACTCCATATTATATTCCCCCATTCCCCGATCCACCCTCAGACTGTTCCATATCCCATACCTTCTCCTCACTATCCTGCCTCCATGGACCCCAGCCCCCACCCCACCTGACCTCTAAATTCCTTGGGACCTCCAGCCTCTTGAGGGTTATGTGCATCATCAGAATGAACACAGTCCTCTGCTGTATTGTGTTGGGGGCCTCATATTAAGTGGGGCCAGTCATTGGTCTCCACTCTGATCCATCTTCATCCCTGCATATTTTTTAGGCAGGAAATTTTTTGGTTTAAAACTTTTGTGAGTTGGTTGGTTGCTGTCCCCATCCTTCCAGTGGACATCCTACCTTGCTACAAGAGGTGGCCACATCAGTTTCTGTATCTCCCAATAGTTGCAATTCTCAGAGAATTCTCTGTGTATCTCTTTATCCCATGTTTTAATTAGTTTATTTGGTTTGTTGATTTCTAATTTCTTGAGTTCTTTATATATTCCTGATACCACCTCTGTTGGATGTATGGTTGGTGAAAATGTTTTCCGATTCTGTAGGCTTCTGTTTTGTCCTATTGATTGTATCCTTAGCCTTGAAAAAGCTTTTCAGTTTCATGGAATGTCATTTATTATTTATCAATCATAGTTACTGAGGTAATAGTTTTTTTGATAATAAAGTTGTCTTCTATATGAATGATTTCAATGTTACTTACCCCTTTTCTCTTCTATTAGATTTAGTTTTGTTTCTTGTTGAAGTTTTGGATTTAAATTTTCTGCACAATAGATATGGGTCTACTTGCATTCTTTTACCTGCAAACAATCAATTAAACCAGGTCCATTTGTTAAAGATACTTTTATTATTTTTTTGTATGGTTTTGGTTTCTTTGTCAAATATTAAGTGTTCATATGTTTGTGAGTTTATTGCTGTTTTTTTAATTCTATTCTATTGTTCAATCTGTCTGTTTCTATACTAATACTACAAGGGCTTTTACCACTATTGTTTTGGAGTACAACTTGAAGTCAGGGATGATGATACCCTCAGAAGTTTGTTTATTGGACAGAATTGTTTTTGCTAACCTGGGCTTTTTGTTTATTCCATATGAAGTGGAAAATTGCTCTTTCAATGTCTATAAAAATTGTGTTGGAATTTTAATGGGAACTGTATTGACTCTGTAGATGGTCATTTTTACTATGTTAATTCTACTGATCTATGAGCTTGGGAGATGTTTATATCTTTTTGATATCTTCCTCAGTTTCTTTTTTTGCAGAGACTTACATTCCTGTCATATAAGACTTTTATTTGCTTTGTTAGAGAACCAGAAAGATATGTAATAATATTTGTGGCGATTATAAAGAATGTTTCCACATTTTTTTTAATCCCGTATATTGTTTGTATAAAATGATTTTTCTAAGTTAATTTTCTATCGAGCTACTTTGCTGAAGGTATTTATCAGATGTGGTTCTCTGGTAGAATTTTTGGGGTCACTTATGTATATTAAAATATCATCTTTAAATAGTGATACTTTGACTTCTCCCTTTCAATATTTGTTTATTTATCTCCTCTAACTAGAGTTTCAAATACTATGTTGAATATATTTGTAGAGAGTGGGTGGCCTTGTCTTGCCCCTTAGATTGCTTTAAGTTTCTCCCCAATTAATTCAATGTTGCGTGGCTGTATATTGATTTTATTGTATTAAGTATGCACCTGGTATCCTTGATCTCTTCAAAACTTTTAATATGTAGTGGTTTTGGATTTTGTAAAAGGATTTTTCAGTATATAATGGGATGATTATGTTATTCTATCTTTCTTTTAGTTTGATTCCAGAGTGGATTAGGTTGGGAGACATTTAATGGCTGCTTCTATGTCAGAACAGCAGTTATTCCAAGTTAAGAGGACATAGTAAGCAATGAAAGTAAGAAAGTTCTTCTTCACATCACACTTTACTGCAGGGTACAGCCTCAGCAAAGATATGTATTGAGCTTAGTGAAGTCATGTCATAAAGGCTTCACTCAGTTTTTCAAGTTCCTACTATTATTGAATTGCTATTTTATACTGGTATCAGTGAGTCCATTCACTATCTTTATCCTGGCATAAATCTCCCCACATTTAAAGTGAAATAAATAGTGATTTTCAATGGGAAATAACTTGTATAATAATAAGCAACAAGGCATAGATGTGGCTCTAGACCCATACATATGCTTTTGTGCAGAGTTACTTTTGTATAAATAATTTTTATGTTAATGAGAAATGGGGGCTGGGAAGACATTTAGGTGTTTAACAGCATTCACTCATCTTGCAGAGGGCTCAGGTTTCATTTCCCCTGTCCATATGGCAGCTCACAACTGTCTGTATCAGCAGTTCTAGGGCATCTTAACACTCTTTCCTGATATCCTTCCCTTACCTCCACAGGTGTATAAGCAGTATATGTCATACACATATACATGAATAAATAAATCTAAAAGTAAGTTCTTAAATCAAGAAATAGATATCATTAGACTTTATGTCATTCATTTTATTTGTGCTTAGCATTTATACATAAATTTAACTAAGAATTATGGTCGCCAACTAAGTTTTAATATAGCTTCTAGTATTCCCAATAGATTTAGAGGATTTGGCTTTTTGGAGGTAAATTTGGCCAGTAAAATACTCCAATTACAGAGTAGGTCTCTACCAACAGCAGGTACAGCTATGTAACTGTTTCTATATTTTTATCTCAGAACTATTAAATTTCATAGCCCTGACATATTAAAATGACTCTTTAAATACCATAAACAAGAACATGACATGGTGGATTAATTTCTCAGCATTTCTGAGTGATTTCTGTGGCCTAACTCTAGTCTTAGAAAGCGTGGTAATCCCACACATACCACTAGTGTAGTGGTTGAGAAGGCAAGTTCTGGGATCCAAGTGATAGCTGAAGTTAATGGCCAAGCACTTTTTCTTGTAGCTTTGGATGTAGCCAGGTTCTCTGTGGTTGTGGGTTTCTCATGCTGAGCTTGCACAGAAAGGAGAAACTACTGCGCTGGAGGTAATCATCACTCACTGCTCGTAGTTGTCAAGTAATCGATAGCAGCAGGCTTAAGCATTGTCATGAACATCACTTTTGAGAGAGCAGTTTTCACCAACGTACAAACACTCTGCCTCTTAGAATCAGCATGGTACAGAAAAAGCTTGTTTGTAGATCAAGTATTTAAAGTGAGGTGTTTTTCTCTTTTTTTCCCATTAATTCTGTCTTTCTGTTTTCTGTGAATGGTGCCCGGCTTTTCTGTTCTGTTTATTATGATGATTATTCTCCTGGAATTCAAATACAATGCATTCCCCTGTTAAGATCTGTTGCGTGACTCGTGAAGCCTGAGAATCAAAAAAACATTGAATTTTGTGTTTAAAATGTCTGCATAGAAAAACACAAGTGGTTGGTATTTGAAAATGCTCAAATATCAATAATTGCATTTTTTTATTTTGTGGATATATGTTCTATATTCTCGTGGTCTTTTAAAGTAGTTCTTTTCAATGTTTGAATAATTTCTCTTGACTAAAGGAATAATTTTCCAGTCATTTTTACCTAGGATAATTTATCTGGCAGAAGGGAATTTGTCTAAAATTGTAGTTTAGAGCTCAAAATGCTGAAACATGAAACTGCAGGTTAAAAGGCACACCCTGCTCACTGTTGTTCTCAAAAGATTTTTCTGTGTGAATTTGGGGGAACAAAGATGGGAAGCTCTCCATGAAACAAAATAGCTTTAACATTAGCAATTTGCTTTTTAATGTCATAATGGCAAGATGAATGCACTCTTTGACTGGCAGTGAAGCTCTTCAGCCAACCTTTTATAAGGATGTAAATGTTGCCCCTCCTTGGTCCTCATAGGACAGAAAGTAAAGGTTATGGGTTATCTAAGTGGATATCAGATGCTGTATCTAACTACTCTATTTGTTAACTTATACTTTGTACAGAAAGTACCATAAATATCTCAGAGAACTTCTAGACAGGTTAGAAACAGATATGAAACAAATAATTATAATAATAAGCAAACATGTAGGGGCAGTGGAAGTTGATTATTAGTTTCTTCTGACTTTTTACTTAGACTCTTGATTATTTATCCAAACTCAGCCAACTAACACATTTTCCCAAAGTAAGAAATACCCTTGTTTTCTTGGCATATATGTTTGTAAGTGAATGTTTACTACTTTAGTATTAGGCAAATTATACACAATAAACAATATGTACCTTTTTTTCATAGTCCAGGCTATAAGAGGCAAATGTTCTAACCTGGTGTCATCACCTCCCTCTCTACTGAAGATTTTAGATGCTCTATAGCTTTTGGTGGTTTTTTGTTTGTTTGTTTGTTTGTTTGTTTGTTTGTTTTTGTCATTGTAGATTTTAAAAATAAAATCTCATCAACTTAAAATTCAATTTTGAGTTTTAAGTGATTTTTTTAATGTTTTGTAATTTTCTCCTCTGTAGCATTTATTTAGTGCTCTCCACAGGTTGTCCAGAGGATGACCCTTTATTCACTGTTCTTGGTGATGTCTGCATAGTCTTATCACAATGGCCTATTCTCATAATAACTAAATAGATGCTTCAGTCAATCAATATAAACCAATGTTTCTTCTCATAAAGTTTCAGTGTGGTACAAATAAATACTTCATTGTATAATTGCAGCTATAAGTATCCTTGAAGCAGAGTGAGGCATGAGTTCAAGAAGACATTCATTCTGAAACCAATCATGGTTTAGATAGAGAAGAAGACAATTTAGTGTATCAATGAGAAGCTCAATGATGATTTGAATAGAAGATGACTAGTGGTGATAATTCTTGATTGATTTGAAAAGCTTAAGTCTATTAAGCCTAAAGAAGATGAAAAAGGAGCATATTATATATATATATATATATATATATATATATATATATATATATATATATATATAGTGTATACAGACACACACACAAGTGTGTATATATTTAGTTTTTCACCTATTTATTTCATTATGGGAACAAAAGAATTACAAGGAGCAAAAATTAAATTTCTCAATATATAAGATCTCTAATATACATAGTAGCTTCAAAATTCATTTTAGTTAGAAATTATTTTCAGTGCTGAATGCATTTCTAAGTACCAATTATAGTAC
>LR753657.1:0-21134 GCA_902729485.2 Mus minutoides
TCCCTGGATTCCTAGTCCTTTATGTTGCTTGCAAGGAATAGAGTAAAGTTGGACCTTAAATGTTTGAAGGTCTTTTAATGTCCATCTTCATTTTTCTTTCTCACACAGATAAACCACTTTCAAGAAAAGCTGCTTATTTTCAAACCACTTTAAAACTACTTCAGAGGGGGAATTTAGTTCTCTTTTACTCCTGTCAAGACTGTCAACTTAGCAGGAAGGTATACTCATAAACAATGTGCCATGGGATTAACTGAGTTTGTTGAGGGCTATTGTCAGTAGAAGGAAAACAAGGAGTCTCTACTTTCTCAGCTTCTAGCCAGCAGCTAGGACAATCTACTGGATCCTGCAGGTACTGTTAAAATAATTGGCCAAAAATGGCTGCAGAATATATGCTGCCAGATCCTAAAATTGCGTTGAATTTAGTTTATTTTCTTTTTGCTAGCCACAGTAGACACTTGCCCTACCACCCCAGTAAAGTTGACTGCCGCTTGCCTTCAGATCTCATGTAAAGTGATAAAAAAATGTTCTTTTTGTTTCATTCAAAGTGCTAGGGAAGCTTATTTGCTTTTGCTCACCTGTTTGTTCAGAGAATTTTGTGGTTGGAGCCTTGAAATTGTAGTCATCATAGAAAGGTGCAATACTGACAAACCAAAGCTGGTTTACTACATACACATTTGCTGAAGTACATAGGCCTCCAGTGTCCACAGGAATCACAAGAATTCACAGAAAGAGGAGAATCACGAGAGATTATAAAATGAAGTAAAATTTTCTTTCACTTTTCTCAATAAGACAGGAACTCCTTAGAGCTCAGTCTTTCAACTTTAAATAACTAATGCTTCTATTGCTAAATATATTTAGAACAGTTTTGTTTGTTTGTTTGTTTGCTTGCTTTTTGGTTTTTCTTTGTTTGTTTGTTTTAGAAATTAAGAAACCGGTTTGGCAGTTTGCAATTGCAGGAAAGCAGACTCAGGCAGAGACAAGCATACATGGTCCTACTAGTCCACTAGGCTGGTCTTTTGAGATAGACAACAGTCAAAGGCATGGCAAAGAGATAAAATTGGTTGGAGAAAGAAGTGGTCATGGTGAGATTTAAATGGAAACCTGAAATAAGCCTGCATCCTATTCAAAATGCATGACACTTCAGGGCTAGTCTGAGTAGAGGAGGATGTCTGGATGCCCCTTTCCTAGCTTTTTCCATAAAGAGGATATAACCTCTGTGAAATCTGTTCAGCTTGGGTGACATCAAAGAGAGGAGACAGCAGGAGGTTTTCTATTAATAATTCAGTAGATCTTATAGGAAAAGCAAGCACACAGGTAAAGCTTGCTTTCCTCAGTGCCCCCACATTGAAATCGTTCCTGGTACTTGTCCATCTAAATGACCTGTGTTCAAATTTCTTTCAGTTTCCTTTTTCTCACTCAGTTGTCATTATGCCATCTGTATCAGTTAAGTGTTATGTTTTTTGCTGCTACTGCTATAGTTTATAAATAAAAGCATGAAGAAACTTTCTTCACATGAACTCAAGCAGGGTGATTAATCAGAAAGGAAGGTCCCAATGACAGGAGGACAGCAATTAGTGAGTACAGAATACATTGAAGACATCAGAGACTTAGCAGATGTGCTCCTAGAGTTTTATGATACTGGGAGACAGTGAGGACCTGGGCTCACAGTTGGGGGTTATGTTGTAAGCTTCAATACTGTTAAAATTAAGAAGTGTTCAGGCTCCAAAATTCTTCCTCTGAGCTCTACAAATTCATGGAATCAGAAGCCTCAAGCCCATGCCTATCTCACCAGAATGCCAGTGAACCAGGATCTCTAGGAAGCCCTTCAAGGTCACATTGAAATGTGTTGAGTTCAATAGCCAGGGAAAGTGTATCTAAAATGTAATAGGAGATATAAGGGGTAGGATAAGGACCACACTGGGAAGCAGGGTCACAGACCAGCATCCCAGGCTGCAATGTGAGGATAAGCTCTGAGGAAGAGTCCAAAAATTGGCTCTTCAAAGCACTACAGCAACTGACCAACAAGACTGTAATGTGAGTGTCAGTGCGGAACACAGTAACTTTAAAAGGGAACATTGCCAAGGGAAAACTAGGATCCTAGGCTTCAAATGGCCTGGACGAACAAGGATTGGGTAAAAGATAAAAAGGACCCATGACACAATTAGGCTATGTACAAAAGAAAGTGAAGAGGCATAGCTGGCTTTACAGGTACAACTTCAGTCATCCCTTCAAAGACTCAAGCAATATAAACATTGGTCCATTTTCTCCACCTCCCTGCCCTTTCAGGGAGCTAGTGAGTGCTCCATGTGGCCAGTTTTGTATATGCAGCTATTAGGAGTATTTGGTTCGGTTTCATCTAGTCAGAGAACCTTTTGAGTCACTGGAGTAAGCTGTAGAGATGGTAGGAACCAGTGCTTGCAGACACTTTGACTCGAATATACATTGCAAGTCAGGGGTATCCTAAGCAAGAAGTCCACAGATGTGTGATCTCTTCTACTGATTATGACTGCTTTCCAAAGGTTTCTGAGACGATCATTATTCTGTGGGATGATCTTACGTTCTGACTTCATTTGCTTAATGTCTTGGCTGTAGCAGATTCTGGCCAGATGCTTCAAGATGATCAAGCCTCATTCTCCCATGTGGTCAAAAATACTTTTTTTTCTCTCTCTCTCTCATTACACAGGTTATGCCTTCAGGCATAGTAGAGCAGAACGATGTTGTTCTAGGTCACTTAGGAACCAGTTAATTAAGAGGAGACTTTGTGAAAGTTCCAGGTTCATCTTACATTTCTCATACAGCCAATGCCTTCTGTCAGTGTCCTCTAATGATGTCTTGTGTCTTCCTTCTCTTCAAGGTGTGAATCTATATATTACATGAACAGGCAAAGGGTATGAGCCAGCCGGCAAATTTGCCAGGAACCCTTTGCCATGAACATTGTGCTGATGTCATAGTCAGTGGCTGTGGGATCTGAGTGCTGACTTTATCCTGATTTCTTATACAAGCTGACTATGGATGGCCTGGTGTGGCCCTGCACATCTCAGAATGCATTCTTATCAAACAATTTTCACTCATTCCCTGATAGTCTCACATTCTGAGGTCAAATGACTTAGCTAGGAATCCTCTATTAAAGACTGGAAAAGAACCCAGGTTAAGTGTACACATCCAGGTGATGACCCTTACAATTAAAATCACAAGTATATAGATTATGATGGGTTATTAAGCCAAATGGAGGATTCTAGAGCAAAAAAGAACAGAAATTTGAGCTATCTTTTAATGACATTCATTATGTAGGTTCATATACTTAGCTCTTCTATGATACTATGAGATTAAATAAGGAAAGTCTGCAGACTTTTCTACAGGAATTCATATATAAATGCAGTAAGTGATCATCTTTTAAATTTTATTTCGAGTCCAATTATATAGCCATAAAGATATAGCAGAAATGAATGATGTACCCATTTTCAGGACTATATCACTATTGCTCATATGGGTGGATGTAAGACTGTGAGATGTTAATAATAGCAGTCAGCTTTCCAGTGTTCAGAAGCTTACTACTTTAAACTGCTTGTTAGTGCTTTTACTAAGTTGGTGGTGTAAATATAGTTTTCCATTGCTTCTAAATTGTACTGATTTATATGTATACCCAAATCACAAATGTTTTATGATAATGAAAGTTTATTCATCCAAAGCATACACTAGTCTTCTTATTGTTCAATGTATACAGTGCCACAATTTATTTGGCCACATTTTGTTCTTTATCATTGACTGTCAGTATGTGATCAATGTTTTGTAAAAAAAAAAAAAAAAAAAAAAAAAAAAAACCTGTATTGTTAAATAGCCTTATTTCTTATATTAATTTGTTGTATATTTTGGGGGAACATTTGCACTTGGAATCAGACTTTATAGTAATGAGTTCACTGATAGCAACTATATTTAATAAAATAAATTATTACACCGACACATCTCTTTAAAATTTAATTTTCTACCACTGTGAAGAATTAGTTGAGATTAATAGGATGTGGTGCCTTTTCACCCTGGTGATGCCACCTTTGATTTCTGCCATTACGTTGCAATATTCATGTTCCTACACTGCTTATTAGAATTTTAATGTTTGCAATAAAAATGTCACTAAATACTTTTATTAAATTCTCTTTGTTAATTTCTTTATTAGCTCTACATAGAGAAGGCATAATATTTATGCATGCTTAAAATATTATTTTAATAATCTGGCTATCTTTTAACAGTTTTTTTGAATTAACGTTTTAAATTTTCATAACAAGAGCTAGTAAATTAGAAACATGAATGACTGCTGGTTAAAGAATAGGTAATACTTAAATTTCAGTCCTAATGATCCCTTTCCAATTGGATATTTAAAAGCAATCAATTTAAAATCCCAGTTGTTAGACAATTATAAATTATTGGTTGGAAAGTCTACGCTATATAAACATCTTTCCTAAAAAATGTTTTATTATTTCTCCAGGTGTGTGATATGATCATAAGAAGGCTGTTTAAAGACAACTATTTTAAGTCTAAAATTTTGTAATTAGCATCCCATTGTTATCTGTTCCGAAGTAGTTTTATCAATGTTACTGAAGATGTTGGAGAAGAATAACCTAATTATTCTGAGAATGCATTCTCTGATTAAAAAAAAAATGTATTGTTTCCAGATTTAGGGGATGGAGTGTGGGAGGTGGTGTTGAAAGATGTCTTATTTATTCTAAATTGCATGCTGCTTATGATGTAATATTATCCTTTGTATTATTCTCATAATTATATTTCTCTAAATATGAAAAAAATGCTAGCTTCTAACATAGTAGACTTGCAGAAATAGAAGACAAATTCAGCATTTTAGAAAATTCAAATGAAGTTTTTACTCTATGTGTTTTATAAATATTTCTCCTTAGTTATCTAATTCTTATCTGAAGTAATGACAATGTTTCCAGTTGTTTTTCTCTACATACATTTTCAGGTTTTAGCTGTAAGGCTTGTCGATCACTTCTCCTCACCACCATTTCCTCTAGTAAACCCTCAGAAGTATGAATATCTTATTCCATGTATGAGGCAGCAGAGCCTTGGGAGTATTGAAAAATCATACACGAAATCAAAGTCACAGTTATTTGAGATTCAAATCGCTCCTGTTGTTCATGAGTATGTATGTTACTTGCCTAACTTGTTTAAAGTTATTATTATTATTTTTAAATGTTATATATGTGTATGCCTCTATTAGTTTATATTTACCACATGTGTGCAGGTACCAGTGCGGGCTGGAAGAGGGAAACAGATGCACTGGAACTACATTTTCAGATGGATGTGAACCTCCTGATGTGGGTTCTCTCTAGGACCAGTAAATACTGGCTTAGCAACCGCTTCAGGATAATGTTCTACATGTCAGGCTTTAAAATAAAATCAGTAGAACTGGCTGCTTGACGAATCTATGTATATTTCCTCTATGCATCTTCTTCAGTTGTTTTGTTTGTTTCCTTGTTTTTTTGTTTGTTTTTTTTCAAAAGACAGCACACAAAATAAACAAACAGAAGCTAAACTTGGCAGAAAATAACAAGATAGAAGCAGAATTTAAACTCAACAGGACATCTGAGACTCTAACAAGCTCTTCTGCTTTTGGCAATGACTAAAATAAGTGGCCATACCCATGGTTCAACAGATAACTGGTGTATAGAGAATAAAATTCTGGATAACACTTCCACACATTTTCCAACGTGTCCTACATTACTGTGCATTGGGTATGTGTCAGACACTGTGGTGGGCTGTTATTGTGGAGGTGAGTAATTGAATTCCTCTGACTTAGATGAGAAGTCCAGAGTATAAATGTGCTCCTGATTCACATTAGGACAAGCTGTGGCAGAGATCTGAACCTAGTTGTAGATAGCTTTCTCCTAAGAATTAAAGAGATCTGTGATGTTTGAATAGGTTAGCTCTTCATGAAGTAGTCTAAGATTCTATAGATTGGTGCTTTTGTTCCTATGGGATTGAACGCCACTACATTTCTTATCTTTTTGACTCCAGCTTCTCCTTGCTCAGAAGGACTAGTGCAATTGACCATTTTCTTGCTAGTGAGGCTCAGCAAAGAAGGTAATATAACACAAAGAACTGAGGGCCAGCTAGTCAATACTTGTCCAAGGAGTATAGAGATTGGTTCTATTGAATCACATAATGATGGTTTCCTTGGATACTTGGCAAATAACTTCCTTAAAACCAATTGTACAATGAAATTAAAGATGGGAATTGAAAATATTTTCCATGAATGAATTAAGTGTCTGGCTTTCTCCTTATTTTTGAGAAAAGAGAAAATATCAGGAAAAAGGATGCTGATAAAAACAACAGTGAGAAAGCTGAATTGAGTCTATTTGCTTGCACTGACAAAGAATAAGATAGTAAGGAAATATAAAAATAACATCACAAGGGCTGAAGAAATGGCTTATTGTTTATAAGAGGAAAAATATTTGATTCCTGGGTCTCAAGTGGCAGCTCACATTTCTGTTTCCTTTGGGTGTGTCTGCCTAGTCATCGTAATCCAAGAATAGATTTACATATTATGATGCTGGAATGATAGCATAAAGTACTATGAAGTCATATAAACTAGACTTCTGTGAAATTCAGAGTACATCTTAATGAAAGCAATAGGCTTGCCCCTGAGCATGGTAAATTAAAAAAATAATAATTACAGATTTAAGGCAAACATACTGCATTTTAAATCATGCCTTTTGTATTTTAGTATCTTCTGAATACTCCATTTTAGTGATGTATGATGCTTTCAGATCTTGAGCTGAGTTTCAATAATAAACACACTTATTGGCATTCTGTACACAAGAGGGAATAAGCTACAGGTACAAAGCACTGTGTTCTGCCCTCACTCAACAGTTGTTCAATGGTTCTTGCCTCACCAAGAAGCAAAGAACCTGCTATTCTCTATGCTATTGTGAAACAAATCACTTCTTCATTCTCTTTCAAAATAATAAAAATATTAGGGCAATGAAAACATTTGTGATGCTGACAGTTGCGTAGTTAAGTTGGATTTGGAAGTCAGCTAGCTACCTTTACATAGATACCATCTATATAGAATTTCCAATTACTCTAAAGTTTAATTTTCATCAAAAATAATGGATGTATTGAAGAAATTGTATTGAAGAAATCAACAAAAACCATACAATATAAAGCTTAATGTAATTCATTTGGTGATTTTTCAGGACCAAATACTGGGTCACATTGTTCTAGATGTTAACATTTGCAGAGTATTAATCTTACTTATATAAGAAGAAATGGATAGCTTCAAATGAAACCTTTTACTTAGGAAAGTTGGCTAGTTAATAGCATGGTCAAATTTCTAAAACTAATCAGACTGATTTTGAGTCTGAGTTTTTAATTACCACTAATGTATCTTTCTGTAGGGAGAAATTGTTTCTAGGAAGGATTATAGATTCTCCATATCTGGAAGTAAGATGATACAGTATAAAGCTACAGGTGATATTTTGCATTTTCTTCTGGGTTATAAGACTGAATAATGATGGTCTGGTCTGAGTTTACTGCTTGAAATAAAAGGAATATCTACTTCTGCCTTTCAAATGGAGAAAATTGATTTTACCACCTAAACTGTCAGAATGTTTGACTTCATGGGGATGGGTGCTTTTTGGGCTTTTCATGATCATGTCATGACAAGATAATTAAAAATAGCAATCCCTTTATATGCCTCTATGTTCAAAACTGGCTCAGCAATTTGAATAAAATTAAGTTTTTAATTCATGTAACCTGTTCACTCATTCCACCCTACCGTCATATCGTGATTCAAATCAGATATATGTTCACAAAAATTTTCTGTAAAATACATATTAAGGGGTAATCAAGGATTTCTTTGAGGGAGGGGAACTGTTTTCCTTCATTATGTAAAGGAAATTCATTTTCAGCTGTTTGAATAGGGCTACCTCACATGGTTCAAGCTTCCATTCATAGAAGGCATTTTAGATTTAAAACTGAAAAAGCAGATGGAACATATATGGGTCTGGAATTTTACTCAGCAATGGAAAGGATGGAAAATTGATAAAATATGTTGAAGATTTCCAGGGTGTCTAGAATATAAGAGTAAAACAATTCCATCAAAAAACAAACAAACAAACAAACACACAAACAAACAAAAAACCATGGCAATGGCTAGAAAGATAGATCTCTGTGTAAAAGCTTTTGCTGCCAAACCTTATGTCCTGAGTTCAATTTCCAGACTCACATGTTGAAAAGAGAGATCTGACTTCAACAAATTCTACTTTTGACCTTCATCTCACAAAATGAAGGCAATAGAATTTAAAAGCAAGAGTATGTCCTACTTAGGCATTATCTAAGGCCTGTTTTCCTGCAGTGTGTAGGAAAACCTGAAGGAATCTGAAGACAGAGTAAAGGAGAGGAAAAAGCAAATTTGAAAAGCTCAAATGCTGGAAGGAACAGTACCCGTGAATGGTAATTCAAACATACCTACTATGTTTAAGCTCTTGAAGGATGTAGAAACAAGGAGAATCTGGGTCATTTGTCAAGTACTTGCAGTTACCAGGAAAGATTTCAATACAGACATATTAACTTCTTTATACTATTGTACAAATCAGCACCCAAACTTATCAGCAAAGGATGATGATAATAAAAATAAAGCAAAATTGCTGGTAATGCCAATCCATGCAGATTAACAAACTCAAAGACTGTTTTATATCACTAGCAAAATATTACCCCAATGTAGAGGTTTATTTTTTTTATTAGATATTTTCTTCGTTTACATTTCAAATGTTATCCCCTTTCCTAGTTTCTGTTCGAAAATCTCCTATACCATCCTCCACTCCTGCTCTTCAACCCACCCACACCTCTTCCTGGCCCTGGCATTTCCCTATACTGGAGCATATAATCTTCACAAGACCAAGGGCCTCTCCTCCCATTGATGGCTGACTTGGCAATTCTCTGCTACATATGCAGCTAGAGACATGAGCTCTGGGGGGTACTGGTTAGTTCATATTGTTGTTCCTCCTATAGGGTTGCAGACCCCTTCAGTTCCTTGGGAACTTTCTATAGCTCCTTCATTGGGGACTCTGTTCCATTCAATAGATGACTGTGAGCATTCACTTCTGTATTTGCCATGCACTGCCATAACCTCACAGGAGACAGGTATATCAGGGTCCTGTCAGCAAAATCTTGTTGGCATCTGCCATAAGTCTGGGTCTGGTGGTTGGTTATGGGATGTATCCCCAGGTGGGGCAGTCTCTGGATGGTCCTTCCTTCTGTCTCAGCCTAAATTATAAGAATCACCTTTCCAAGGGAAATAGCAGTGTGTCCATCTAGACACAGGAGTTTATATTGGCATACACTGAAACCCTGCAAAAGTTGGATCATCAAAACTCTTTAAAGACTAATATTGTATCCTGAATGTCAAACTTAAGGGTGGTCAGTGTACTGAAGGTTCTCTGTAGTCTCTCTGGAAGCTAAGTTCTGACTCCATCATCCAAAGCACTTGGGATTATGGAGCAATCACTGAGCTTCTCTTGAGGTACAGTTCTAAATTTTGAGAAATTACTGAGAACTGACCTTACATGGATATCTCAAAGCACAATGGGGTAGAGTAAGAGATGGGGTAGGGGGGAAGAATTTATATCCATGTGTTCTTTACACTTCTCAGGTATGTTTATTAAATTTGATTGATTCCTTTTCTGGTTCTTAATAGAAATATAATAGGTTGTATGTATAATTTACAGATATAATTTGAAATTTTGCTTTCAATTTAAAATATTAATTCCAACTGGAGCCACCACTTATCATCTTCCACTTGCCAATATGCTGTCACTTTGCAACAATTAATGACACCTATGACAAATGCATCATCTTCTCCATAGATAGATGTAACTCCTTTACTAATGTGGGCATACTGTTATCATAGTGACTTAGAAAAGGTTCCTAAATTGCAAAATCATTCTTCTCTGGATCTAACAGAGTAGAACATAACCTAGTCCTATAGAAAGTAGGTCAGAAGTAAATATGTTGGATACAGAGATTTCCAGAGGGCTAGAAATCAAGGTTGAATTATCTAAGGTTACATTGTATTTTGACAAAGGCTCTGAAGAACAGGGAATGACAACTTTAATAAATACTACTAAATGAATGGTTCTTATTGACTGAGAGCCTATGTACATTAAAGTTGGTAGTTCTTGTCAAAAATAACCAAGATTAGTCTGGGCATGGTGGCACATGCCTTTAATCCCAGCACTTGGGAGGCAGAGGCAGGCAGATTTCTGAGTTCGAGGCCAGCTTGGTTTACAGAGTGAGTTCCAGGACAGACAGGGCTATACAGAGAAACCCTGTCTCGAAAAAAACCCATAAAAATGTAACCAAGATTAGCAATGTCAGTATTTTATGTAAAGTTTCAAAGTAATATGAATTGATGGCTAAACTGGCTTTCACAATTAACTATCCAGTTGAGGTCCTGGATTAGTGATGGTATTTAACTTAAAAGTTATAATTTTATTTCTTGACTAATTTGTCTCATGTCAAATTCATCAGTGATAAAATAGACAAGTGTTGGAGAAGGGAATTCTGGAAGACTCTTGGAAGTCTAACTAGAATCAATTGGGAGTTATATGAGTATCCACCAAAAAGTACAGACGAATATCCAGCAAGGAATACTTAAATAGAAGGGACAAGAATTCTCAAAGTTAATGTTCAAAATGAACAGTGTATATTGTGAAAGGCAGATAAATCTGTATTGTATTCATATTAGTTATGTGTGTCTATTTGTATTTCTCAAATACAGAATCCTGTTCTTTGTGTGGTGATATGGATATAATAACATTTTCTAAAAATATTTCAGTGGGGAAAAAAGGAAGGAACATTAGACTATCACATTAACCTCTTACACAAAAAGGAATATGATCTGAAAACAGTGGTTAATAGTAGGAGGACATGAGTGTCCGACAAACTGCTTCCCCTCTGGCATGTTTTTGTATGAAAAAGTTCTCATTTTCCATTTACATTGCAGCACGAGTACAAGTCATATTCTAATGAATTTACTCAGATAAACACAATGGTTTTCTTTTAAAATAAGCCTTTACTGAATATATCAACAAGGTACTGTATAGTGTAGAGTGAAGTTTGTAGTTAACAAAGTGTGCAACAAGGTAGGTCTCCGAGGATGCATGACACAGAATCTTCCAGCCCCTTGCAGTCCCTTGTCAGAGAAACACACTGAACACAAACCAGAATGAAATCAACATAGGATTCAAACAGTAACAGATTATCAGAGTTACCAGTTCAGAAATGTCATCCTAGGAGGGTATACGGTGGTGGTGCCGCATTTTGCCATTAAGTTGTTACAAATCTTACATCCCATAGACACCTTTACAAATACTCCAATGTATGTGTATGCATGGATTTGCATGGTTTATATTAATTTTAAAATGCCTGTTGCTATGGTCTTGGTTTGTGCTCTTCTGGTGGATGTGCAGCTAGAAAACCAAATACTATAACAAAACAGCCTGGTTTGCTAAAACAGTATTATACTGTGTACAAAAATGTTTCCCCCACAATCAGTGAAAAGCATCGCCGTTGCCAACTATTCCTTCAATCCGCTGAAGAGACTGGAAAGGGCTGTAGATACAGCTTCCTTCCCTTCCTTACTTTAACTTTTAAAAACAGCAAAGTTTGGCAAGACTAAGAATTGAGAGTTGTTTTGTGTAAATACTATTTTTGTGTTGGGAACTCTTCTGTTTTGCTTTCCCATTCAGTTGGGGGAAAAAAAAATCAAGTTACGAGCTGATATGTTATCCTCGAGTACTAAAGCAACATCTAATATCCTCTTTTGATAGGTCAGAGATAAATGCTATAAACAAAGACATCAATGGAAATTAACCACTTCACTGTTCAAAGCTGCAGGGGACACTGCAGCTGGAGAATGCTGATCCAGTGTGGCACCTGCCTCTGAATTAAACAGTGCTGCCTTGTGTTTGGAATAGATGCTCCCCTCACATGAAGAACTACGTTTTCTCAAGGGGAGAAGGAAGTTCTGGCTGTGTGCCATGCCTAAAACCATTATGACCTCCATTGTTCAAAAAACAAAACAAAACAAAACAAACAAAAAAACTAAGGTGTAATATTAGCTATGCCATTAATACATTTTTATCAAAAAGTTGATATTACAGATTTTGTTTTTACTCTCGAGAGAAAATGTCTAATATTGTATCAACAAACATCTGGAAAATTACAAATAGCATTATTTCTCACAAGGGAGGATTTTTTCCAGTATATCATAATTAAACAGGGAACACTCTTGTCACGCATGTCTGTGATTGACACATGTGTTGTACTACCTGTCCAATGCATATGGCAGTGTTTAAGTGAAAGCCAGAACCTCCCCAGGGTCAAATGCATCTCTATAAGCAAAAAGATATTGGTGAGCACCTTCTGTTTAACTACCAATCACATCTGTATGATCATGCTTTGCTTTGCCTTTTGCAGTGTCCTCTGTGCAAGTAAAGTTACTGGGCAGACAAGGGGAGGACAATATATGGGATCAACTCAACTTTGACTCTTGACTAATTACCTCAAAGTAAGTAATGATGAAACTGAGAGAGAACCAAAATCAGAGGAGATGTAACTGTAGAATGTAGTCTCCTGATTGAAGAGGACAGCCAAAATGTCATCCAGTAAGGAGTGCTGGCAATTGTTTGTTTGTTTGTTTCAAATTTTCATATGCTCGTATAGATTCCATGAGGCGATTTCTAATCCAATGTAGGAGAGCCCCTCAAGCACTATGGATAGGTGTCTGATTTTTATGGTAGATGCCCTTCCCATGTTGTTTATGAGATCAAAATAAAGACTCCATTTCAGAAATACCTTCTACCAGAGCAATTTTGAGAGCACCCTAATTGCTTCACATGACTGGCCCTCCCCAGTACCACTTGGACTGCCAATAGTGTTGTGGACACCATACAATATTGTGGGAATCTCTCCACTCTTGTTCCTCTTGGGAAAAAAGAAAAGACATTTCCACAGCCCCAAATATCACTGAGAGTTAAATATGCAATACCAAGAGACAATAATGATTTTCTTCTTATATAACAAAATAAAAATCCTCAAAATAATCAAAGTACCATTATATTTTCAGCACACACTTTTACCTACAAAGTGAGAGGCACAAGGACATTGAAAGGGAAACATTCAGCTAACACACAGAGCCCCACGTTACTGTCCTGGTTTTAGATGATGTAATGCTACACTGATCATTGTTCCAGATGGTCTTATCCCTTTACTGTGTGAGCCTACTTTTACAGAAACCAACAGTCCAAACCTTTGAGCAAATAGACTAAAGTGGAAACCCAAGTCATTTTAGAATTAATTAAATTAATCCATAGCTATGTTCAGGTCTACTGACTGCACAGTTTTAATGCTTTTGTCTATAACATTATCACTGCAGTTATATTTTTCTGACTATTCTGAAGGATGAGGGAGATTAAAACATATACATTGGGGTATATTATTAACGAAAATAAAGCTCTCACTATAAAGAAAAGTTTGCATAGCGTTGTATACCTACATTTTACAAGAAGACACATCACAGTTTTATTTTGCTGAGAGAGAGAGAGAAAGAGAGAGAGAGAGAGAGAGAGAGAGAGAGAGAGAGAGAGAGAAAGCAAGAAGAGGGTTACATTGATTTCATGAGTCTCTAAAGTGGAGGATGATATTAAAGGAGCAGAGAATGAAATGCCTAAAAGTGGCTTTAAAAAAAAAAAAAGTCCCCATGGGTGAATTTCTTTAGACAGTACATGTGGTCTATAGCCCTTCTACACCTATGTGATGGCAAGAACTAGGATAAATTATGCATGTTTACTGAAAATGGACATGCTTCAAAAATATCTAGCATCAACCATTAATGTACCTCTCTCCTACCATGCCCTCTGCTTTTGGCCCTAGTCTGCCATGATTTGGGGAAACTTTCATTCTCTGACTTACTCATTTTCATGGGTAGTCTTTTACCAAGGGGTTAATTATCATTCCGTAATTACCAAATTAGAGGAGGATCCACAGTCTAAACGAAACAAATGGAATTTCTGTGTGGAACAGGAGCAAAGTTAATTCAAAATGAAAACATAGTATTGCTTTTAACAATACGCACTGTTTGGGCCAGCTTGGGTGCCTTCACAGAATCATTGGCAATGAATGGTAATATGGACTTTAATATGCAAAAATACACCAAAATTTGCATCCATATTTTTCTTTGAAATATTCAGTGGGGGCATGGGGCAAAGATAGCATATACAACTTAATTACAAAAAAATATATGCAAGATGATCGGAAGACAAGAATTTGAGGGACAATATAGGTATTAATTCAAGCTATTTCAACGTGATACTAACAAAGTCCATTGACACAGTGAAAGAGAACCACCAATATTTTTGTCTAAATGTCATTAGTACGTTTTAAATCAACACATTATTATAATAGATTTCGAACACTGCTCCTTTGTTGGTCTAAATATCATGTTGATATAGCCTCAGTGAATATACCCAAATAATTTTTGTTATCAAAAATAATTGCATTCAATATAATTCTTCCCATTATTTTTATTAGCCTCTTCTAAAAAAATTATTCTAGAATATAGCTCTGTTGGATAGGATTCAACCTGACATGTGATTTGAACAGTGACAGTTTTTAGGGGAATTTTCGTGCTAGAACTGATCATACTGGTCCCTGAAGACAATATGAATGAGACTCAGGTTTCCAATCTGTTATCACGTAAGGCCAGGGAAGCCTGAAGAGTGATTTTCAAGTTCACAGTCAGAAAGCCAACCGTGGGGCTTTAAGGACATTTCAAATTTCTCAGTTTCCTTGATTTGGTCAAGTAGGCCTAACTTATCTCATGGGAACTGGCTTCCTCATGATGCTCTATTTCCTGCATTCGGTCAAACTGGAATATTATATTATAGATTTTTTTTTCCCACATACTGTGTCTTCCAGGAGGTATAGAAAACTTAGAAATAACTAGGCCGTTCTTTCTTTACTCAAACTATCCTTCTTACTCTGATGAGCCCATCTAACATTATCCTTTCATATGACTATCAGCTCTAGGAAAGGAATTTTTTCTGACAGCCTCAACAGCGAAGTGGTTAATCTACATCTTAAGGATGATTCACTCATTCTTCCACCTTGGCATCGGGTTCTCATTGTACAACCCCGTACAGTACTTCAGCAACATTTTTTTTTTTAATTTTAAAAAGCAAAGAGTTACAAAACTGTAATTAACTTGAAATAGAAAAGATAGCACTTTTTTTTAAATCCCATTATATAGTACACCGTATAAATTACAGAGTATTCAAATGCACAAATGCATCTGGGTAACATTTATCAAATGTAATTTGCGTGTCTTTATGTGCACACGTATGTGTGTTCTTGAGAGTTTGGTTGTCCACCTCTCTAACGCTGGACCTCTAGGCTGTTACGTATGGCAATGCTCCAGATCTGGCACACTGCTGTTGCAGTATCTCATGTTGTTGGGGATGTGGCAGTCTGTGTAATTAATGCCCCCATTTGGGGTATAAATGGGCTGCAGTCTGAAATCTCCTTTAAGGAGCTGATCGTTATTTAAGGAGACAATCTGAAAACTTGTTTCTGTCATCTCCAAGATGGAGTTGTCTTTTTTGGTACCTGCTTCACAATAGTCGTCTTTCCGTCGGCCCCGGTTGTATTTCCACTTCTGGGAGGTGTAGCGTCCCTTTTTGTGCATGTGCCAGCAAAAGACGCTGAGCAAGACCACGAGCACAAAAATCACTGCACCCCCAATCAAGCCCGCGAGCAGAAAAGGGGAGCCCATACTGTGGGAAGTTGTCTGCTCATGGCTAGAAGCAGTGTTGCTGCCGTTGTTCAAATAAGAGGCATGGGTGGTAGCCTCCGAGCAGATGGTATCTTCCACAGTTCGGTAGTTGAACGCATCCAGCGGCACTAAACAAATCCTATACGTGGATCTGGGCTCTAAGTTAACCAAGCTCAGGTGTTGCTTCTCACCGCTGACAATTCGTTCCTGAACGATGCCCCCTACGAGACTGTGGCCCATTTTCACCCATGTCAGTTTGTAGGCCATCACAGTAAAGAGAGACAGCCAGCTGACTTGAATGGAAGTATCATTAACAAAGTGGATGGAAAGTTGGATCCTTTCAGAAATAGGTGGGGTCACTCTTTCTCTGCCATCCCAATCAGGGATGGTGGGAAGTTTCGATGGGGTAGGAGCTGGAGGCACAGAGCCTCTGCTGGGGCTTGGAACAGAGAGAGTAGGAGACTGAGTTGTTGGAGAAATGGTACTTGGAGCTGGGGTAAAGACAGGTAGGCCAGGAGTCGTGGTAGGACAAGACAAAAGATTCATATTCAACTCCCTGACAGCCATCCCTCGGACTTGCTCAGGACCTTGGCACATGAAACCACGCACGTTGAGAGAAGAAGGGATATATTTGAGCCATTCTGTGACCCATTTAATGCTGCAGTCACAAAACCAAGGGTTATTCCGCGCAGTGAGTTGCTTCAGGTTGGAGAGATGATCGAAGACTCCTTGAGTTAACATTCGTAGCTGGTTGTTGGATATATCTAGCCTTTCCAGCTTACGGAGGTTTGCGAAGGCTGTCAGTGGGATATGGTTTATCTGGTTATCCTGCAAGTAGAGCCTGATCAGATGCGTACCTGGGAGATCAGGAGGTGGGTGGGAGAGTGAGTTCCGGACTATAGAAAATTCCTTGAGCTTGGTGAGATGACTGAAGGTACCCTCAGCAATGCCCTTGTTGGTCAGGAGATTCCCATCCACAATCAGACGCTCCAAGCTTGTGAGGTTCTGAAAGGCCATGTCTGATATGACGGCAATTCGGTTTTCATCCACTCTCAGCTCTTGCAAGTCTACAGGAAGCCCAACGGGCACGCTGCTCAGGTGATTCTTTGATAAAAACAACAGTTTGAGGCTAATCGCCTCCCGGAATGCTCCGTCTTCTACTCCCACTGTAGATATGGAGTTGTCGTCGAGGTGGAGTTCTTCCAGCTTGAGGAGCTGAGCTAGAGCAGCCCGCGAGATGGTTTGAATGTTGTTTTCCTGCAGATGGAGAACTCTGACATTCTTAGGAAGGTTCATGGGGAACTCATCCAGTTGGTTGCCGTAAAGGTAGACCGTGTGCACTGACTGTACATTGTGCAGCTCTGCAGGAAATCCAGCATTATTAATTTGGTTGTTGTGGAGGTAGAGTACGGTTACGCCCTCCGGGATCCCAAGAGGCACTGAGGTCAAGCTTCTCTCGTTACAGTAGACAAAGTTCCTGTCACAGCGGCATACACTAGGGCAGGCTAAGAGTTTTGACACTTGTGAGTAGAGTCCCAGGGAAATGATGAGCCAAGATTTGAGGAGGAAAGCCCCACGGCCGGGCCACTTTGTAGTCTGTAGGCCCATTTCTGAAGGACAGAAATAAAATGCCACGTGATGGGGGAAAATAAATCAAAAACAAAAGCACAACAAACAATAGCAAAAATCAGAAAGCAAAATCAAAATGACCAGACCAGGTTCTGTCAAAGTCTAGAACTTCTTTTAGAGGAAATGATCTGCGGGAAGATGGTAAAACAATCTTTCTAATGTCTTCAGTCTGATCCGCCTAGGTTGCCCTCATGCAGTGGTCCTCCATGTGCAAGAACAACTCAACAGGAAGAATTCTCGACACAAGCAAAGCGTGATGCCAAGTACTGTTAAGAGAAGTCCAGCCAGGCAGGCAAATCTTCTTTCTTCTATAGTAAGTCAGGCCAGTGTAGAGCAGCCTAGGAATTTTCTTGGTTATGCAGTCTGTAATCTGTCATAGAAAAGAAAACATAAGAGTCAGTAAGTGAAGTAATAGAAGAAGTATTTGCTACATCTAAGTCCTGGAGCAAAACTCTGGCTGAGGCTAAAGGAAGGGGAACCAGGTTGGCAAGAGGTGACATTATAAGTGACAATAGTTTAGTTTGAAAGATATTTAAGAAATAAATGATGGTTGTACAAAATCTTCCAAAGAAGATGGGACTATTACAGTTTATTGACAAAAATGCTAGGGATATTTTATACTCCAGTCAGTATTTTCAGATATCTATCTGCATATTCTGACAGGTAAGTGCAAGTGACAGGCTGTTGGATACATGGTGTCTGTGAGGGAAGATTAGTGGAAAGCTCTATTGTTTTAGATGGCAATCTGAAAATGACAGGAAGTCCTGCAGAATTATCAAGTGTACAAATGCAAAATGGGTACTAACCCATTTGAAAATGCATCCTTCTTAAGAAATTCTTCCAAATATATTGTATTGCTAAACATAATTACCACGCAATATTTTAGATATGGTAGGAGAAGTGAAAATATGTTAATTTCTATCTCCTGCAAAATATATTTTCAAATTCTTGTATAAATTCGTGTTTGTGATTAATGGTAAATTCCAGAGAATGCACAATAAAGGTCGGTGGGGGGAAAGGTAAGAAGAGAATAAGAATACCCTGAGACAAATCCTTCCTTCCACTTTTTCCTACTAACACACGTGCACGCACACACACACACACACACACACACACACACACAAACACACAAGTGGAATAATTATTCCCCTTTTTGATAGTTAACATCATGACTACATATAACCAGTATCACTAAAAACATCACACATATTTTTCCCCAAATACCCAGAAGAAACATAACTCAAGAAGTAATGCAAAGAAATCTCTTTTCTACCTGCTCCACCCCCTTTCCCCTGTAGAAAAGCTTAAACTAGTTACCCAGGAGACTGGCCAAACAGCAGTACCATGAAAATTTCTACTTATACATTCCTTCCCTTAGAATGTCTAGGTATAAAAGAGATAGGCCATTGTGATTGTCCTATGAGTTGCGGAGCTCAAAAAATGAGAATGAATTCTGTTTCAATGTGACCATCTTCCATTGGTAGAGCACTTTCTTGTCTTTACAGAAGGACTTTTACCAAGTTTTGGAAGGAGAGAAGCTGCAATTAAGGCAGTGAATGAAATCCAAAGATAGGATTTATGCCTTCTTTGCTCCACAATGTGTTCCATCTGTTTTTATAGAGAGAGGGGAAAAAAAGTTAATTGAAAGGTGCCAGATTTGATTTCCCTGCAAAATAAGCTAACATGACAGGACATGGCTGGCTGCAAGGCCCTCAATTCTCACCGACAGGGAGATTGAAACAAGGTGTAGCCACAGCAAAGAGGCTCTGCTTGAAACCATTTCCTTAGCTATCTTTAGACTTAAAATTTACAGTTTGAAAATAAAAAGGAGTACTGTCAGTGTTATCTAAGTGTCAAAGATAGTATGCACCTATTCTGTAATTTAAAGGCAGAAAACAAAATAAAAAAAAAAAAAACAATCAAACAAATAAAAGGCATCAAAAAGACCTCGGAACACCAACTTATTAGAACTTTATAATATATAATTAATTATTAGAACCTAAAACTTGTTGGAATCTTGGAAGCAAAAAGAATATTCTCAAAAGTTCTCTTTTCCAAACAAAACCAATATTAATTAAATAGCAAGCAGTCAATGAGATTGTAGAGATGGCTAGAATGTCCTCAAAGCACGTGAGCAGGAACTTGAGTTTAGATCCCAAGAATCTATATAAAAAGCTGGTACATTGTTAAACATCTATAATCTCAGCACTGCTGCTGTAGAGACTGAGGAACCCTAGAGCTTGCTGAACAGTCACTGGCAATAAATCACTGAACAAGATCACTGAGACTTCTTGTCTCAAAAGAACAAGAAGAGTATTTAAGGAAGATTCAGAATGTCAACTTTTTGGCTTCTACACACATACATATATTCATACAAAAATATATGTATACAAAGACAAAAATGTACATATAAACAAGTAAACACACATAAACATTGTAACTATTCAGAATTATGTTTAGTCACTGAATTTGAAACATTCTTTTCAGAAAAAAATCTCTCTATATGCTTATAGATTTTACAAATGGAATACACACAGAGACATGCAAGGACACACAGACACACACAGACACAAACACAGACACACATAGACACACACACACACACACACACACACACACATATCTATATGTGTGTATGTATACATAAAATATATATAACACTCTTAAGATTCTGACTCCAGAAAATAACCTCAATTCAAATTTTACATGGAAATAGTATCTCCTAGGCATGAAAGTCCAGTGGCTTCACTGCCATTCTGTATTCAATAGACAATTTTTACCTCAGTGAGTAGCACAAAAGTCCAGTAGGAATTCAGAGGCTTATTTGTTTTCTGAGGAGCACAGTTTCATAAAGACGTTATTTGTTATATCAATTTTGAAAACACTAACATCTGAGTTATTGTTTGTATATATGTGTATGGTATGTGTGCATATATTTATATTTGCATGCATGTTCGAAACATGTATGCAGATCAGTTGACAAGTACATATTCGTGTAAAGCCCTGATTTTAAAGTCACTTGAACCTAGAGCTTGATACTTGCTAACTTGCCAGCTTGCTCTGAGGATCTCTTGGTTCTGCCTCCTCTGCACTCGAATTATAGGTGGGCTGCCACAGTTATCTGACAGTTATATTGATGACGTGGATTCAAAGATCAAATTGTCCCACTTAAGGGACAAATCCATTACCTACTGAGCTATCTTCCCAAACCAAATGTTAATTTCCTTTTCTTATCCAACCAATATTTGTCAAATAGAATGAGAACCCAGCTGTGGTTAAACTTTGGTTAGACCTGATAACAAGAGTTAATAATACAACTTCAGGCCACTTAATACTTGAGACTGCTATCCTACTGTGTAATCAACCTGTTTGTTAAACCTGCCTCAAACAAGAACAACAACACAAGCCAATATAACAACCAGCCTTACTGGTCTTGAATTTTCCATATAGTCAGCTTTTACAGCTTAAGCCACTGCATAGTTTTAATCTGAAGTCACAAAGGCTTGCAAGCTCCCAAGTAGAACTATGCATATATATCAATGGCTGAATGCAGCAAATGCAGATGTGGAAAGCAATCTTCTAAAAAGAAATCTACCATAAAAGTTGGATACAACATTTATGGATATCGGTTGATAAACAATGACATTTATAGTACTGTTGCCTG
>LR753657.1:21234-45621 GCA_902729485.2 Mus minutoides
AGGAAACAGATGCACAAGGCAGCCTTAAGGCAGGCCCAGATTCAGATTCACACATCAGATGGACATATAGACAGACAGAAGACATGGACAGGGAGGATGAGATGAAAAAATTCAAATATGGATTCATTCTTGGCTAACTAAGTCCAAGAGGAAGTGCTTTTATTTACTTCATTACTGTAACACATATGCATTATCAGTTACTCTGACTTAATTACGAACATGTTTAATTCACATAAAAGGGACCATGTGCTTTTTGACCTAGCAGAGTTTCAAGTTTAGACAAGGGAAGGAACGTGTAATCAGGAAATTAGCAAAATATCTCAAGAGCTGTGAGGTTATAATACCCAGAAATTTGGCACTGTGCAATGGTCTCTAACTTAATCCATGGCATATCTGGAAAAACAAACAACAAAAACTGAACAACCAACAACACGAGGGGGAGGGAGGGAGGGAGGGCTGGGTCTGAAGGGCAGAAGGCTCATGGCCAGAGTTCATCTAAAAAGTCTGTGCTATGAGGGCAGATGGCCCGAGGCTTGAACCAAGGTATAAAACCCAGCTTAACCTAGAGAGTGACTGAAGTTTCTATAGGAGAAGACGTTCTCCAATGTTTTATTGTCCTTTTAGCATGTACTGAAATTTACAAAATTCTTCTACAGTCCATTTACAAGTGTTTAAAAGTCCATGATAAAAAATGCTTTATAAAATGAACTCAAAAGATAGAGAGCAAACTTTTTTTTCCCTTACTCATATGAATACTGGTTTGAATAGGACTCTCCCATAGCCCACAAAACCAGATTACAAATGATGGCTATATAGATCTTTAAGGGTACAAACAGAAAGTTGCATGGACAGTCAATAGCAGCGCAGCATGAAAAGGCAGAATGGACAACTGCCAATTGGAGGTAAGGAGAACATGGTCCAGCCCATCTCTTACAGAGGACCGTGACAACAGCAGTTATTCTAGGCTACTGTAAGTTAATTTAACTCTTTTCATAGGAACTGAGATTCAAAGCATATAAATTACGCAAAAAGCTTTCTGCACATTTCTGCCAGAATGCTGCCTAAGAAGTGGGCTTTTTTTTTTTACAATTAATTCCAGAAGGCTGGATTCCAGGAGCGCTTAATAAACTCAGACTATAAAAATCATAGAACAGAAAATAAGAATCGTCAATAAGCACTGCCAATTGCATCGCAAAATGATACCAGGACAAACCTAATAAAACCTTAATGGTTCCAGAGCTAGTTATACTGGCTCAATTGTGATAGGACAGTACTGGGTATCATGTGTACCCAGTGAAATAGAGAAAATAGGTTGGGGAATGTAGATCAGTTGGTAAGTTCTTGCCTAGCATGTACAATGTTCTAAGTTCAATACCCATTCTCACATTAACTGGCATGCTGATGCACACCTATAATTCTAGCAACCAGATCAGCAGTTGAAGGTCTCCCTTGGATACACAGTGAGATCCAGGCCAAGCTAGCTTACATGTGACATTTGTTGGGGCAGAGGATGCTAATCTGAATAGGGACTGTCTTAGAAAAGCTTTTCAGGTTCATATTCTACTCAGGCAACTTGAATTTAAGGTCGGACCCTTGCAGGAAAAGCATCCACACTGCCAGCCAGCCTAGAACTGATTGCAATCTGGAATCACTAAGGTGTTTTAGGGATCGAGCACACAGCTCTTCATTCTGAAGCATAGGTTATAGGAACTGTGATGTCACAGTAGAGATGTCCTGATGGCACTGATCAAGATGTGCAATGAGGAAGGGGATTTAAAAGGATAGAAGAACACCCTCTCCCTCATCTTGAAATTACATTCCTCCCCCCCCCCTTTTTTTTTAAACTACACCATGAGGTGAATATTCTTTTCTGAAACAGAAAAGGAAAATGAAAAAGAAGTAACAGAGAGGAGAGAATGATGATGGGGGAAAGGATACAGTTTAAGCACTGGACAGTTTCCTGGATCCATGGATTCACTAAGTCTAGATCTGAAAACAGTAAACATAAAAATGAAACCTACTCTAGCCAAGCACAGATTCGGGTGGGGGGGCTTAAAAGGATTTTTTCCTGTGGTTTCCAATTAGTTCGAGTGGTAGAAATAATCTTAGAACAAACAGCCACCATGACAGAGTCAGATATATAGAATCTGAATACACATTCACTACTGCCATCTGCCTGCCTCATTTCCTTGAGAGTTTCAAGGGATCATCATGTAATACCTGTAACATTGGCGGCCTCCGGGCACTGAGCACTTTGCACATTAATGACCCGAGTTGGTTTGAGCTAGCAGTTAGAATGACCAGCTGCCTTAATAGATGTTCATAAAACAACTTCTGGTGACCACTGTCAAAACTGTGGATTATAGTCACGTAAAGCAAAGAGCAAAAGGAGAAATTGAAGGAAGGAAGAACAAATAGACTATGAAAGGGCATGGTGCACAAAGGATGACCCTCCTATAGTTTATAACTATAAACATTTTATTCCATTTTAAAGGTAACTAGATATGCACATTGTATGAATTTTTCCCAGGAAACTGAATTTAACTACTTTAGAGTGCATCCACCCAGATATTCCCTTCAAGAACTGCTTTTACGGTGTGTATAAATTATGCCCTTCTATCTCTGCAACAGTAATGATGGTGCTGGTTTGGCATTTTGAAAGACTAGTATTTTGAAAGACCAGTGAGTTTGGAGTCAATAAAATCGGATCTGATCTCAGGTCATCCACTTCCTAGGGGCAAGATGATGAAAGGCTGGTTTCCCTTTGGATAGGCCTCTGCTTATCATGTAGAGGTAGCAATCAGCAGTGTTTACAGAACACTGTGGAAGATTAGATATGGAAAAGACAACCTGGTATGCTGGCTTAAGAGAGACAGAGAGGGAGAATGTATGGAGCAAGGAGTGAGTGATGAGGACGTATAAACTCAATCAGCATTTCCATTTACTCCATGTGTTAATTGACTCCAGTTGCTTTCACCTCTGTAACTCTAACATTCTAGGGACATCTGTAGGGAAAGGGTACTGCCATCTCTTCTCATTAACACACAGAAAACGATGCTCACTATGGTGATTTTTTTTCAACTATTAGTTTAGACAACAATACTTTTCACACAACAGAGCATCTGTTTCTTGTTTGACAAGGATACTTCTCTAAAATCCAGACAATCTCACTTTCCTTCTTCCATTTGCTCAATACTGATCTTCCCTTTGGTGTTACATACGTACCTATTCCTAGCTACCAGTGATACAGATGTATGGACATATGTAATGGTTGATCAGTGAATAAGAGACTTGGTGAGAGTGTGAGTACAGACATGAGCTACAGGACCTTGTTTCTCCACAGAGGCTGGTCAGATTTTTATCTTGGCTATTGCCCCAGAATCTACACCTCTATATGGGAAGCATTTAAGAACTGCTTATAAAAAGTAAACAAATCAAAGAATGACCTTCAGGTATTGCTCCATTTAAAGAGACAATCTGTAAGCCTTTGCAGCATCTTCAATCTGAAGTTCAATAAGAAATCACAAAGATAAGATTTCAAAATGGCTTCTCAGAATTTTAAGCTACCCTAACCTATGCAGAAAGACTTAGTGACAGAGATGGATGAACAGTCCCTGAATATTGAGAAAATAGATGACCCGAGAAAAAGGTAAAGAACATGAATCCAGACAAAAAACTTCAAATTGCTGCATTACTGTGCCTGGTTTACAAATAGTACTAAATTATTTGCTCTTATTAACCTAGAAATAGGGTCAGGGTGAAACATTATTGAAAACTAGGTTTCTAATAAGGCATGTCCTTAGCTAGTTCTTCAGTTCTATGCGGGCTGCGAGCTAAAATCAGGGAACTGTTCTGTGGTGCACTATAAAACATGTATTTCTGCTCACACAATGCCATTAGTTTCTACATATTTACAGTACTTCCTTGAATTTCTAAATATTTACAGAAATTCTTAGTATTTACAGAAGCTCATTGTTCAAGCAAGCTTCACTTGTACAACATTTTATCATTCTGCATAGTCAGTATCAATAATAAAAAAAAAAATAATAGGCCAGTATCTTTGAGAGCTATAAAAAGCCAAGAGGTGGGGGAAGAAAAACTGAATCCAAAAATATAAACATGGCCTACTTCTCCACCAAAATATTTCACCACACAAAATATACATATCAGAACAGAAAATCTTATGCCTCCTTCAGACGGAGGATGCAAATTTCAGTGGGCAATAAGAATTATGCACATGAAATCAAACTGCATAGTGCCTATTTCCAGGTGACTTATCTGGTTTTGTGTCTAAAAAATGAAAAACGCATCACCTAAGTTCATTTTGGTCCTAGTCATGACTCAGGATGTAAATGGTGTAAGAGTTCTTTCTGAATAAGTGGTTTTTAAAATGAGCACTTTCATCCTCAGAACCCTGTCCTGTTGACGTGTCAAGGCTGCATTCTTGGCACTATTTCTGGATTTCAGGAATGAGAAGGGGAAGAAACAGAAGAAAGATGGTTACTTTCAAATCCTTGATTCTCTCTCATTCTCTCAAGGATGTTCTATCCCCAGAAAAATAGAGGATATATGTTAAAAGTACTCATTCCTAATGCTTAAAATAAAACCCCAGATAGGGGTAATCTGCATCATACCCAGAGTGAATGTGCAATGCACAGAAGAAATTACCCAATGAAAAATATATTTTAAAAACTCGTAACAGATTATAGAAGCCTCCGTGCATATAGAGAGCAGGCACAGGAAGAAGGGAAGCAGAGAGGTATAGATATATGTTTGAGAAATCACATAGATATTGAAACATGCAAGGAGAACCTTGCTTAGGTTATATACTATCAGAATACTGCTTTGGCATGTCATTCCAAATGCAAAGGGATAATTCTCCTGTCACTCATATGTATACACTGCCAACAAGATTCAGCTATTTAATTCTAGAGGAGAGAAAAAGAGGAGAAGAGGAAGAAAGAAAAAGAAAAGAGGAGAGGAGACCACATACACCCAAGTCTAAAAAGGAAGAAACCATATCTTTACTTTTCTTTTTGGAACTCAGGCCATATTTTGGTTTGGGAGATATCTCCCAGGCTTGTGAGCATAAAGTTACCACATCAGTTAAAATGATCCAAATCTCAAACACTCACACTCACACACACACACACACACACACACACACACACACACACACACACACACATGGGGGAAGAGACACACACATTCACTTGAAAATATAGCTAAGATTCATTTTTAATCTTTTTTAACCAGATGATGAACACCCACTGTCTTCATTACTAAATGTAAATGAAATGTGCACATCACAGAGCAATGGAAAGTAAGAGGTAATAAAATAGATTTGACCCACAGACAGTTATGAGGAGATCATTACATGCTTGCATGAGAATGGGCTACTCATGCCTTCTTTAGCTTGGCTCCAAGGCAGGCCCTGGTTCTGAGGAATACTGGAAGTAATCCACAAAATAAAGATCTTTTAGTAACTTAACTTGGGAACAAGACATCACCAATGTCTACTTCTTATTGCTCATGTTATGTCCAGGGAGTATCAATCTTTTCCAATTACACAAAACTCCGAAAAGGAATGTTCAGCATGCTGGTCCTGTTTAACACTCTAAGCAATAAAAGCAACTGAAGCCCAAGTTCTAGGTCCCTTATGTGGTAGAACTGCTGATACAGTCACTTTCTCTCCCTCTCATCCCACCATGGGAGCTATTTTGGTAGAGAGCTCTGGAAAAATGAGTTGAGATGTAGTCACCCTGAGTGGCACTGTAGAGAATGGGATTCCATTATGAAGTTGTAGAGACCTGCATCCAATGGAGGCTCACTACTCAAAAAGACATGGCAAAGCACACGTCCAGGAGAAAGACACACATGTGATGGGGAGGAACCATGAGCAGGATTGTCACTTTCCAATGCATTTCCCCCACCTCTTTAATCACTGTTCACGTCAGCTTGAAGCATTCACGTATTTGTTATCACTAACCAACCCATTTAGACCATAACCATGGTTATCACTTCGGGTGCCTTTCACATTTTTTTTGTTTGTTTGTTTGAGACAGTGTGTCTCTCAATGGGCTGGAACATTGCCAGATGGGCTAGGTACAGCTGACCAGTGAATGTGGAACAGTGTCTACCTCCCATTTTCTCATCCCTGGGAACATGGGCACAGGGCGCTATGCCCAGATTCTTATAGAGATTTTCATGTTCCAATCTCCACACTGGTGAGACCAGTGCTCTCCTGGCTGAGTCAAGTTTCTGGGCCTAGACCTTTGCATAAAGTCGGTGTTTCTTATCTGCTCATCCATTGTTTAGTGGCTCCTGTGTAGTGCAAGGCAATAGTGATGAACTCCTTACAGCCAGCACAGTCATACAGATAGAAATTAAACATTTAAATTTAAAATAAAATAACAACAAAAGAGATTTGGAATGGTAAAATTATCAGCAACGTCATGAAGAAAATAAAATATGATATAGAATAAACAGGTATACAGGAGTGAATTAAGATAGGGTAGGCATGAAAATAGACTTAAAAAAAATGAGGTGCAAGAACAGCTGTTAAGTACCAGGATTCAAGATAAGGAGGAGCAGTTATCAGAGAACAGGAGCACAAAGCCCAGCCCCAAGCCGGCTACAATGCCAACGGGGTAAAACTTACTGACTGCCTTAATAAACAAAGAACAATCAGCTCGTAATGAAAAAGAAGACAGTCAAGAGTTCTAGAGGGTTGGTACGTGCAAACAATGTGGCTTCGGTGAGCCTGGAGATTGTATTCATGGAGTGAGGGAAAAGTTGCCACTGACTGCCCTTGAGCAAGGAGTTGATATGAAGAGAATATGAGAATTCAACACTGTCGCTGAGTGCAGTGAAGAACCAAAGGTCATAAGGAACTAGATGGGAAATGTGTTCAAGAGGAAGAAATCGAAGAGGAAAAGAATCCCTCAACCACTGTCAGAATTCTTTCAACGACTACTTGAATGTCTCCTCAGCACTTTACATATTTTTGTTCAGCTGTCTCAAATTCTCTTTGGAACTAAGCAAAGCATAATAAAAACAAACAAAAAATAAATGAGCAAACAAACAAACATAAGAGAAATGCAGCTTTGAGTCAACAAGAATTTTGATGATGGAGAGATCTATAGGTGGTGGGTGAAAGCAGTCATGTAATTCATTAGAAGGGACTTCTTCATCTTCTCTCAAGCAAGGAAGCCTTCCTCTCAGGTTACCACAGTGTCTCCTCCACAGGCAAAGTCACAGACCACGTACTGTTCTCAATCAAGCATTATTTGATGTACTGAAGAAATTCTTAGGCCATCTTACTTCTATTCACAGGCTGATAAACACCATGGGGTCATTTGAAAATTAGCTTTGTTGACCCTGATTATTAATCCAGAGTTTGGCAGGCTTCTTGAAGGCTTCCAGGGTAAGAATCTATGCTACCTCCTCTAATGAGAAAGAACAACAATTGGTCCTCATGGATCCCTTTCAATGGGGCAGGAGTCCACTCATGCTGCATCTCTTCCTTGTATTGTATGTGCTTCTAGAGACCTCCCTGTTTCCTTACTAGTGATGAACTGGTCTTGGAGCCAGGCTGTGGATACAGAGACTACCTTGTTTCCTCCTTACTCTCGAGTATTGTTCAGAAAGTTCAAAGTATAGAAATAATCCCCAAACTAGTAACAGTTGCAGAAGAAGTTCAAACTGACCAGATTACCACCCCTAGACAAATGGTGTCCCCATATACAGGGCCTGGAATGTATAAAGTGGCATACTTGACTAAAGTCAGTAATGCCCTACTTGGACAGAATCTTAGATCCCATAATATCCTATGTTAAACCTTTCTGGGTCTGGGTAGTTCGCGTTATGATGTTTCTAGGCTTGTTGACAGAGGAAGAGCAGAGGGCCCAGCTGGGGATTAGAGTGTGCGCACAGACAGCTGGATGAATAAAAGGCCAGTCATCAGTACACTGCCAATTTTCGAGTCTGAACCTGCTGGTCTTTGAGAATTCTCATGTATAACTTGCCTGGCCTTCCAGGATGTTCTGAGACATAGGTTACCCGTAGTACACAAACTACCCACACACTCATTTAGAAAGTTGGTTAATAAAGTTTGTAACTTTTTAACAATTCTATCAGCAGCATACTTCTCTAAATATTTTTTCACAAGAGCTTTGCAAACCTCTCAGCTGTTCTTTCTGATGGTATGGTTATGGTGGTTCTGATGGCAGATATAATGTTTCTTTACCTCATTACACGAAGAACAAATGGGCATAGTTATTGAATCAGGAGAAACGTCACTAAGGAATTTTGCTTCCTAAGCATATTGGCAGAGTGAGCAAAGCCTAGAAAGTTTAGAAAATGGCACATTAGTTAACTGCTAGAATTTCTAGCTCCTAATGCATACTAAAATTAAATAAAAATCCATTACCCATTCATGCATGCAAATTCATTTGTTGAAGTCTTAACCTCTAATATTTTAAAATGGAGGCTACATTTAGAGATAGAGGCTAATATCTCTGGTGTTTTTATAAAAAAAAAAAAAATAGGAGAACAAGATGAAGATTTATACAAAAGACAGACCGTGTCAAGGCACACAGGAGGAAAGTAAGGTCTTATGCAATCCAAGGAGAGGGCCATGAGAAGAATCTAATTCTGTCCATATCTACTCAGGAATCTGGGCCCTCAGAAAGAGAGAAGATAAGGTAACTAAGCCACAGTAACCTCATGGATGGTGCTTTTCGTCATGGCAGGGAAGCTAACGCAGAGATATGTAACTTCAGAATACAGCAACATGTGCAGAAAAACATGACATATAAGAAAATAAAATTCATCATTACAGAGGATGATTAAAAAGCAGGCAGATTTAGCTAGGGACAATAGCAGAGTTCTAACATGCATAGGGCCATAGGTTCATTATTCACCCCCCCCCCCCTTGCTCTACCATAGGGCAAAAGAAACAACCCACTTGCACCCAATTCCCATAATAGGTCTTGCAAAGCATGCATATGTTCTACCTGAGCACAAGTTTTTCCACTTGATGCCCATTTTGTTCCTAATTTTGGCTGCCAGTCATCCCCTTAGAGCATTTTTTTTTTATTCTAGGAGATGAAAACTGTCATTTCTCAGGTGCTGTGTTCTTAGCAGTTCTAAGAATGTACCAACTCCCTCCTGTCCAAGACAGTGAGTTATGACTTCATATCTTCAATGACGAGCCATTAACAAAAATGAAAATTGCTGCTAAGTTTTCATTAAGATAAGTGATATCCGCTAACTCTAATTGCTTTCTCAGACCATGAAAATCACTGAAGTACTTCACTATTTTACTGACCCTCTGTACCAATAGCTTCCCACACTAAGTGTCTGTCTCAAAAGGGACATATGCCAGAGAGACGGAAGTAGTGTGGGACTTCCGAGGGGACAGTTGCTCAAACCCCAATTAGTGTCATTCCCATTTTAATGTGGTTCCATAGTGCCTGTACTACAGAGAACACAGTACTAGGACTAGACTCTAGATCTTTGATGAGGGCAGTAAGCACTGGAGAATGAAAATCGGCTTTCGATGAGAAGAGTAAAATCACCTAGCCATGTGATATTGTTTGTGTCCCTCCAAGGATATGAACTAAAGAGAATAAAGGTATATGAGGTGCCTCATTGGAGAACAGTAATGAAAATGTACAGTGTCATAGACCACCAAGCATGGAAGTAATCTAATATTACTGAGAACCCAGCCTGATGGGAAAGGAAGTATATCACATGGCTGTGTGAAACTTGACAACTGAACTCATTTTCCTGACAGGACTATGAAATAAACATTACTAAGTTATCACCTTTGTGATGTACACACTGAAGAGTCAAATATTTAGGTCACTTTTCTAAGGTAACGCAATTGAAAACTCCCTGCTAAGATCTATGGCCTGGAGGTTTCCATGCCAACACTCTCTCCTCATGCCCTCAGTAAAATAGGCAAAAAGACACAGTGAGCACAGGATACCAAGAATATATATTCTTCTTGTGTCTTTACCAGTATTCTGTTTACATGTTTGTTTTTTAATCCATGAGACCCACTTTTGCAGAGCAGGCTGACCTTAAACATGCAATTGTCATGCGTCAGCTTTCTTTGTGCTGGAATTGCAGTTATACAGCTTAGCGCTGGCCAACTATAACTACTTTTGAAGGCCGTGCACCCTGCTTATCAGGAGTTCAAGACTATGTAATATCGCCCATATTATTATTTTTTATTGTAGTCATATGATGGAATCACATTATGGTAATGAAATAAAATATGGAAATGTGAAGGAGTTACTCGTAAAAGAAAATGTAGTTGGCTAGGTTAAAGCAAGAAAAAAGGAAGGAAGCAATAACTCCAACAGTTTCTGGTCCCAGTCTTCTGTTGTTGAATGGCAAGATGAAGAAGGACAAAAGGGAGGCCGGGAAGCGTGGGCAGATATCAGATAAACTTACAATGATACAGTAGAACTTGTATGACCCTTTCCAAGTAAATAATACGAAGAAAACAATAAATGCCAGCAATGTTTAAAAAAATAACACTAAGTCAAAAAATACTGATGAAGTGAGGTTGTGGGGAGACAAGATAGAGAGAATCTTAAAATCTTCCTTCAAATATAAAAGAGAAAATGGCAAGGAGAGGAACCTCCATGAAAGGAAGAAACAACGCTGCCTCCTCTGTCAGTACCTCCGTGGGCAGACTGAAACCTGGACTCCACCGCCTGGCAAGTTCCTGGCAAACTATGCACGTTTTATGTTTAAACTGGCATTTTATGTTTGTCTTGATTTTACTGAAGTAACTACCAACTTTGTCTGATATTAGGTAACCTGAATACAGTAGCAATTTTCAAATGCATAAAAAACGCTTCCATAAACCCTAAACATTAGAGTCGTCGAGGTAAAACCCCTCGCAAATTAGCCTACGATGGAGAGACATACAATTACCAAAAGAGATTACGGTCAATCTCCACCTGTGTTTGTGGTTACTGTAAGAAAATCACATGAGTGCAAGCCAAGCCCTTGGCTCCAGGACAAGACTTCTTAGACCAAAGCAAGCATGCGAGAGGGTGTGAGGCTTAACTGAGTCAGATGGAAAGGCCCAGGACGGCATTAAAGGAGAAAATGAAAATGTTGACTTTCAGGCACACACAAATCTCTATATCTGCATTGTGTATGACACTCACTGCCTTCAGGGCTAGTTAGTGATAGTTTCTCTGAGTCCTGAATGAACCCTGGACTCTGCACAGAAGAATCCTCCTGTCTTTGATGACTGTACTGATAGCCAAACACATCTAAAACTTATCCCCCACTTTCCTGTTTCGTTTCCTAATTCCTGCATGTCAGCTCTTTGCAGACACACACCCAGTAAGGAAAAACCAGTCTTCCACCCTTGCTCTGTTGGTATCCCTTTTTGAAAACAATTCTGTAGCACAGCCATGAACTACAGCTATTCAGAGCAACTTCATTTCTCTGTGCCCACTTACTGATTCTATAGTTCATCCCATTAAAAAAAAAGAACTCACATTATTTGAGAAATCCCAAAGTTTCCGTTTGTAACTTTTTTGTTGTAATTTTTCCATTCTTTCTCAATTTCTCTACTCATATTAATTTGTAAAAATAAATGCATCCCATAGTCATAATTCATCCTTGAAGAATGACCTACCGAGAATTGCAATGTAGAAGACATGACCTAGATAGTAATCATGCATCCTTAAAGTTTGACCAAGCAAGAATGATAATGACCAACATATGAGGTAGGTGGTAAAAATTCAAAAGATGTCAAAGATAATACTTTTGAAATATTTTTAAAATCCTTGGGAAATATAGCCTAGCATAATAAACAGAACTGGTACAACAAAGAAGATCCAAACATGTAGAAAATTCAGGAAAAAAGAAGCAAGGTCTGGAGAAGAGATAGGAACTTCTTTTTTGAGTTCTGAATGTTACCTAAATACAGATGTGTCCCTCAGTTTTCATGGGCACAACTCAAGGTTACTCATAAGTATGAAGTAACCTGCATCCCAACTTTAAAATGTGTGATACTTTTTCAACACTCATCTATAGCAAACAACACAACACTCCACAACAACAGTTTAAAACCTATAAAACAAGTAGAATGGCTTCTTAAGACATTTTAACTCATCAAAACAGTGTAGAAAGCAACAGACATGAACATCGGTGAAAGAAATAAAACTTAAGAAAATGAATACCGCTCCAATTGCAACACAAGAAAAATATTTTCTTACTTGGAAATCTGTACAATTCTAATTGTTGAACATTTTCTATTCTTAGGCAAGAAATTAAATCTTTTCCAGAATAACACACACACACACACACACACACACACACACACACACACACACACACACACACACATATGCACACATGCACGTACACATGCACACACATATTATATAATTGAAAAGGGAATCGGAAATTTCTTATCGGTTCTTATCATGTCCTCATGAGAAAGCTTCCATTAACAGTGAACAGTATTACAGAAAACTTTTGATGTGGTTCTCAATTATTCAGTAAATCCTCTTGTGCTGGAAAGTATACTTGGGTATATCCCAACATCTGTAAAAACTAGTGCCCAGGATTTCAACTACACTCTTCTCTATAGTACAAAAGGACCTCTATGCCCTCTCCTCTGCAATTTATGCCAGCAGAATAACTGCATTAGTTAATAAGTGAGCTTGTAAGTGGACAGTGTATACCAAGCAGCTATAGAGAACTCAACAATAAAGCACTTCAACATCCCATCTACATATTATTTGGGATAAAGACAGAGATGTTCTGTAGGCAGAGCATCGTGAATAGATGTACAAAATTGTACCCTGATCAAAAGAAGTAGATACTATTTGATTAGGGACGTATAATAGACAGGAGGGAAAGTTGCATAAGAGATAAGTTGTGTTTGCCTGTTTACACTCTCCAGTGAGTTGTAAGAAATTAACTGCAGATACTCTTTCCCCTGAAACACAACCCAAGAACGCAGATGCTATTAATCCAGAGTAGTAATGGGAGATCATTATTATCATTGTCTACACAGCAAAGATCTTCACACAGAATCCCATGCCTGGAACCATGTACCATTTATTTGGGACATAAACAACTTGTTCTCCAATAAGTTGCCAGACCAATATAGTTGATGTGACAAAAGGTACTTATTTGAAAGTGCAGTTGATAAATTATAATTACACCCTTTATAGATCATTCATGAAAAATAATCAGAATTTTGCTCCAATTATACGTCTCTACCATGAGTGCAGGACATTATTCAGTGATTATCACTTTGAAAACTCCAAAGTTTTGAACAAATTCTGATGCATTCAAAAGAAGCAAAGAATGTAATAAGTCCTGCTTTCTTCAATTAGTTCCTTGAAATAGAGGGTGCTTCTATGACATCAGAAGGGCCATTTCTCTTCCCCCCAAATATCAGTGCAGAGAGAAGAGCCAGGGTTATAGTGGGACTCTTTCCACAAATAAATCTAATCACACTAATAGGATTATGCAAAGGTTACATTAGCAACATTGTGACTCTGAAAAGCTGGACCAATACTTGACAAAACCTTATGGTCAGGAGCTAGCACAGAAAATCATCAAACACATGTAATTTGAGAGAAATATATACATACCTATGTTTGCATTTACTGTGTTTATGTATTCCCACAATATATCTGCATAGATAAAATACCCTCAAATATCATTAATAAATATTTATTGATAAATTTTATTCACATTTATATATGGTTAGAGAGAAAGCATCTATAATGTCCAAGAATTATTTTTGCTTGAGACAATGAACCCATCTCTTAATGCCTCTTAATGCACAAGGACCGTGGTAGATCTTAGAATTAAAATCTCCCATGTTATTAAATGAAAAGGTTCCCATTCATGAGGATTCTCTGCCTGGAGCAAGGCAGTACCTCATTTAGTATTCTTTCAATGTCATCCTAATCTCTGAAGCTTTACCATTAATGATGATGATTATAGATCTTATATTTGTATACAACACATTCACTAAACACTATCCTGATACACCTCATTGGATACTTCACAGTATCTTTGTGAGCAAATATCATCACAGGTCTCCCATTTTAAATGACAAAGCAGCCTTACCAAGGATTTGCATAAGCTGGGCTAGGCATCAGGCTGCAGAGCTTGGAGTCAAGCCACAGTGTTTGTTCTTTCTTTTGGTCTGGCAAGATATTCAAGGTTTATTCTCTGGACCATTTTTCTGTGGGACCTGGCCACTAACCGCAAATGAATGTGTTGTCTATCATTAATGAGAGGTTCCCCTGTTTCCACAGGTGATGGGTGATACTGGGGATTATTTTAAGCATATTTTGATTGTATCTCAGAATCCTTTTATGAAGTTCTGGCTAAATTTAATATTGAGTGTGACATGCAAGTAATTCTGTCAACAGTGGGAAAACATTACCCCTCTTACAGAGCTTCTTTCTCACCTCCCTGTCTGTATCTCTGCCCTGCTGCCCTTTGTGCATTTGGATTCATGACTCAGTAACATTATAAGAATATAAAGTGTGAAGAATATGTATCATTTAGTTTTGAAAAAGAATGGGGGTAAATTTGTCATCAGAAACACATCTGCTAAGAACTTACACTAAGCAAGTTACTATAACACAAAGCATAAGCCAACGATGGGGCCTCAGGTAAAGTCAACCTGGAAGATAAAGATGGTCATGTTTTCACTGTTCCAAATCTCTGCATAGCACTAGAAGTTCACCAAATTCCCACCCAATTTTGTCTTTGCATTTATGTAAACTATGATGTCTTCTAGTCTCTAGTTCCAAAGAATTTAACTTAGATCTACTGAATTATCTATGGGGTTATCTAATGTCTCATGGTCTTTGCCTCTCTCCTGGATTCAAAGGGGAGGTGGACACCTCTACTTTCCCTATCCTCACACACCTGAAACCTTCTTCCATGTTTTATCTTTCCATCTTCTTAAGTGCACCTGCCCAATTTCCAGTGCCTAAACATGCCAGCCTCAAAGGAACCTTTACGGCAGCAACTGATTACATACACTATGGCCTCACAATATTCAGAAAACAGAAGCCTTAATATTTAAGAAAGTTATAGCATTTGACCAGAAGTTCAGCTCTATGCTCCCACACCTATGGCATACTGAAAGCCATGTATTTATCTAGAAGGTCAAACTTTTTCTTTCTTCCCCAATTTTTCTGTTCTGAGCCATGTCATTGACATTTTCTCATGATCTGTATTTAAAATAGAAAAGCTATCACTAATTCATTGCATACTTCTTAACTTCCCAGCCAAATGGATCCGTTGGTAGATGACAGTGTTTGCCATGCCGCCTCTTCTTTGATGTTGCCTGTCTATTTGGAAGTGAGCTAAAATATTCCATCACCTTAGTCCTTTTGTCTAGTCCCTCCCCTGCAAAGAACTAGAATTACAGACAAAAGGTTATGGAAGTGCCATTGTGCCTATCAATGTGGCAATACTGTGAAAAACCACTTCATATTTCCATGGATGTGTGTAGACTATCTTTGGATATGCTTTTATTTTATCACACATATAACATTTAACTATGTCACAAAAGGATAAATCACTTTAGTTCTCAAGCTCTGACTTCCTCGTGTGTAAATTAATGCACATATGAATGTATCACAAGCTGAAAAAGAACATACATGTGAGGGAGACACTATAAAGGAAGAAGGGGAAGGAGGAGGTGAAGTCAAGGATGGAGAGAAGATACAGGCAGGAAGCCAGAAGAAAAGGAGAGAAAAAGAAAGGTTAAGAACACATGGCTAAGGTATAATTTACCAATTTCTTCACTTGTAAATGGCACTGTTAGATCAAGCTAATATGTATCCAACCAGTCCAATATGTTACATAAGCAAATAAGCACATTTCAAGGTAAAGGAAGTGATATTCAATTCCTAAATATTTTTCATATGTGTATACCACTGAGAAGACATTGAAATTCACTATGTCCCTTAATAAAAAACAATCAATATATAACAACACTAAACTTTAAGAGTTATTTTGATGGGACTGGAGAGATGGCTCACAGGGTAAGAATACTAGCTGCTCTTCCAGAGGTCCTGAGTTCAATTCCCAGCAACCACATGGTGGCTTACAACCATCTATAATGAGATCTGGTGCCCTCTTCTGGCATGTCCGTATAAATGCAGGCAGAACACTGTATAATAAATAAATAGATAGATAGATAGATAGATAGATAGATAGATAGATAGATAGATACATACATACATACATACATACATACATACATACATACATAATACATACATACATACATACATACATAAATCTTTTGAAAGAGTTGAAAACTGGGAATAACAACATGTTTTATCTTTGGTCAGCACTTATTCCACTGTTTTTATTAAAAGAGAGAGGGTGATAGAGAGAGAAAGAGAGAGAGAAAGAGAGAAAGAGAGTTATGTATCTGTGTATTATGTATGATGGATATGCAGGTATTGGAGTGCATGTGCCCATGTATGTGTACAGAGGTCAGAGGAAACCATGAGATTTAATGGTTTACAAATCTCAACATACCCTTGAGACAAGATCTCTCATTGAACTGGAACCTGGGACTTACCTTTGAGGGACAGGCTAGTGTTCATCTAGCCCCCAGAGATATTTCTCTTTTTTTTGCTTCCTTTGGTACTAGGGTTACAGACACCCATGGTCACACCTAGCTTTTTACATACACATTGGGGCTTCTCAGCTCCATTCCACATGCTTGGTCAGAAAGCACTCTTAACCACAGAGCCATTTCCCTAGTCCTATTAAAAATATTCTTGGGGCTTGTCTAGGAACCATGATCTAAACTAGCAACAGGAATGGCTAACTCTGACACTTGGCAATATATTTAGCCTATTGACACAAAAAGGTCACCTTAATTCCATCTGCCACCTTGTTATAAAGAATAACTGCATTCTTCTTATTCCACCTCAATGTATAACTGTACCAAACAGATTATACTGGTCTACAAATCAACCACCATGAAGTCAACCACGCAATATGTATAGTAGAATGGGGAGACCTTGGGTTACAACCTTTAGATCTTTGTTTGCATTCTGAGATTGAATAGACATCTTGGTTATCTGGGAATGAATCTTCTGAAACTGAAACAGGAAGGAATTTTCATAATAAGTAATGTTTCAATCAGCCTGAAGTCCTCACTCGGATATACACCACTAAGTCCAATTGAGAAAAATTCCCATGGCCTAGGGATGTCTCAGAGCATTTGCCTTTCACCATCTGAATCCAGAGCTTATGGTATATCCACTAGAGCTGAGGCTTTTATGAAGACAGTAGCAAAGACAATTCCTTGCACATATTATGAATTGTGGCCAAGAATTAGCTTGAAAATCTAAAGGAGTTTAGGATTCCGAAATAACATTGTTTCAAGAGCTAAGAAGTCCGCTTAATACCAGAATGAAAGAATCATAGTCAGATCGTCGATCCAAACACTGCTCTGCTGTTAATGATCTGTGGGCAAATATTTAACAAGTCGTTTGGCTTCTCTAATGCAACATTTCATTGCAGCATAGTTGCAGAGATTAAACAAGACCACGCGGGCAAAGCTTTTACTTGGGAAAGAGCCTAAATGGAGTAAGTGCTAAAGAAAAAGTAATCATGATTTTTAGCATTAGACATAGGCTGGATATCTATGACATGAACAGCTTTACAGCTTTCAGGACAATACTCATGTGGTAAATGTACAAGAGCCATCAGAGACCATTTGACACCCAGGCAATACATCTAGCTGAGTTTCCAAATGGGGATGTGTGTCATGACTGTAAATATAGAAATTTTGCTGGTATAAAAAAACAATACCATCAGACTCTATCTATCTTCACTGCAGTTCCATTCAGCTATAATATCTTGTGTTGTATAATTTTCAACCAAATATTACTGAATAAAACTCGATAGCATTATATTTATTTGCAGAAGTAGAAACCACTGAGAAGAGAAATGTACAGTCTTCATGAACATATCGTGATTCTCTGGCTTGTTCACACCCATTAAATATCTTAGAGACAACTGTGTGTTGATACTTCCTGTATTTGTCTTTCAAATGAGAAAAAAAGTTTTAATTTTTTAAATTAGCTTAGAAATTTTTGCTATTTTATTGCAACCTTATTTTGCTATTCTTTTGCCATTTCACTACTGGTACAACTTACAAAGCAGATTTATACATTATATGTCTAGAAATATATACATATTTCTCTGCACAAGTTCAATCAAACAACTGCAATTGACTACATTTCAAAACAATTCAGTCTTGGGTGTCTGTGAACCTGGATTCTTCAGTTACAGATCCCATGGGACTTAAGACACAGATGGCTTCCGAATTCTAAAATTTATGACAGACATAAGGATTAAACTTGGTCTTGTCTAGAACTCAGCATCAAGATGGGGAATTTAGCTGCCCACGTCAGGTTAAAAGAGCAGATGTGGTAATACAATACATGCAAATCATGGATAGCTAGAATGTACCTGGGCTTTTTCTCATACTATTCACGTGTTCTAATGTTAGTGAGAAAATAGTCTGGACATGAGAAATGGTTCATAATTCTTGGATGAGAGCTTTAGTGACTTTGCTTCTCCTACAGGGCTTGAGATGTGGACTGGGGTCATTTGTCAAGTAAGATAATGGCTATGACTAAGATGTCTCTTGTTCTGTCAAATTAAATTCTTACAGTCTCATCATATTCAGTCACAAATTTCTCCAGACTAGTAAAGGAATATGTTGATTGATATGCGTAATATGCTTACAGTACATTCTTTTTTTTTACACTTTACTTCAAGTTTACATATTAAATTTTATTAAAAGTTTTTTGAGTTCAAAAATCCTGAAGTAGTCATGTCATCATCGTGGTTATAACTAATTTTACTTACACTTAATAACTAGTTATGCTTTTCCACATATATGCTCAAAACAACAGAATGAGTCATATCTAAAAAAAGGGATAAGAAAATCCTTTCTGCCATTCGAACATCCTGATTTCCTCCTGATTTTCACTGTCACAAAGCTGTCATTTTTAAATATTTGCTTGCATTCTGAGACACAGATCTTTAAAGCCCTTTGCAACCTCCCTGCTCAGGCTTCTCATTTAAAGCAAGCATACCATTTAAAGTGTGCTTAAAATCAATTGAGAGCACAGCTAGCATGTTTGGATCTGTGCAAGGAAAAACCTGAATCCTCCCAGGGACCATGCTGACAGACACAAAGAGCTTAAATAGGAGGAAATGTTCCAAAACAGAATCAAGTCTCAGCAAAGAGGATGGGTAGCATTATGCTAAAATTCCTAAACTTGACAATTTTTTTATCTACTTGCACATTGAACAAATCTAGAAAAAGTCTATTTCCCCTAGTATTTTCCATTAAAAATTACTTCATAGGCTGAGGAAATCATTTAGCAGAAATAGTGCCTACCGTAAAAAGCACAAGGACCTGAGAGCTTTTTCTAAGTGTCTATATAAAAAGCAGGGCACTGCATCAGTGCCTATAACACTGGTCCTGGAAAATAAATAGGATGCTCCAGCCAATCTATCCGAATTCATCAGCTAGTTCAGTGAGAGACCCTGTCTCAAAAACTAAACTGTAGACTTATTTTAGGAATACACCTGATATAAGTCAGGGAAACACACATATAAACAGTTACACCCACATATGTACTATGCACATACCTACATTCAACACAGGCTCATTGGTATGTGAATGTGTGTGCACACGCGCGTGTGCACATGCACACACAACCATGCACAAATTAAAAATCAGCTTATCTTGTGCCACTTTCTAATTCTGGCTTGATTTACAATTATAAAAAGAAAGATGACAAAAAGCCAAAAAGTATGCTTCTGCTTCCAAGAAAAAGAAGAAAAAGGAAAACAAGAAAAAAGAAACACAAAGAAGGAACAGAAAAACATTGAAAGTGTGTCCAACTTTGTTACAGATATAAATGATGCAGTGTGTGTGTGTGTGTGTGTGTGTGTGTGTGTGTGTGTGTGTGTGTACAGATAAGAGCAGGTAGTCATTGTATTGACTCCACCCAAACTTGTGAGGAAGATTTTCATATCAGTCCTCAGATCTACAAGAGATAATAACTAGTGAAAACAAACACAGGCACCTGCTTCCTGTATCCTGGGTAAAAGGCAGCCTGTCTGCCTTGTGCAAGGGGATGCTGCTTGTTTGTGGATCAGGAGAATTTTAAAAGACTCTTCCTGGCCATGCAAGAAAATGAAAGAAACAAAAATCAGAAAAAGATGGACTAACTTCCTGTGAAATGTAGGTCTTTCCTAATATGATGAAAATAAGCATAATGTGACCTGCAGAATTCTCAGAGCTGCAGACCTCTCAAGGACTCCTACAGACACCTAACAGCACACCAAACAATGAAGTCACCACCTGCCAATCTAGTGACCAGCTCAACCCTCCGTGGAACAAGAAAAGCAGATAAAAGTCAAGAAAACAACCAACAAAGAATGCTGCATTTTCCCACTCTGCATGTTTCTTTATGTATTCCCTTATAGGAATAACTATAGATGTTACTCAGGCTCTCCTGTATTAGAACTTCAAAGAAAAATTTCATATTAATCCTATCGGTACCCTTTGAACATGGCAGGCATTTAGAACTTGGATAAAAGCAGAACATTAACTCCTGAGCTCTTTCATAGACTTCAAAAGGTTCTTTATTTTAGGTCATTGAAAGAGATCTATAATTTCTTATAGCCACGTGCATATACGTACATATAAACAAATCAACAGGAAAAGAGTCATTCAAATACTCGTGCATCAACTTCTGAGAACATAACCTATATCAGAAAATTTTTCAGGCATGTTTTATCATTATTATATTCTCTTAATAATCTTCAGAATAATTCCTGGAGGTTCTGATTACTCACACATTTCCAAGACTTTTATGATGAAGGAAAATTAAAAATCACTCGACTCGATGGAAATCATTTTAAGAATCAGCACTTGATCCTATCTATGCTTATGAAACTCCCCTAACCCAGGGTCATGACAATTTATCCCACTCATCTTCTCCTATTGGCTAATTAATAGGGAAGTGTAAGAAAATCCTAAGAGGATCGTAAGGATAACAATGGAAAGATTGAGATTCGATGGTTTTAAAACATAATTGTGTAAGTAAGTCAACTTCAAATGAGCAAAACAGATATAAGCCGGAAGGCTCTACTTCCTGCAGAGTTCGGGAAGATATTTGCTAAGTGTTTTCTGGGTTAACCTGCATTTCTCAAACTTAAGATAGAAGAGTTTAAGGTGTGCAGTAAAGGGTGGTGTGGGACCAATTTTACACAGCCATGGGTCAAACTAAACCACACCAAGATGTTTACTTAAGAGATGCACACATTAGAGATCTAGGCACAAGGACATCTGAGGGAATCTCTGCCAGCCAGCCAGACCTATAGGCAAAGACACATATGTTCATCCACCCTACACTACAGACCTAGCAGACTTCCTGGCTCTCTGCATTATGGTTCACAATTCTCCTCTACCTTCACTAATAGCAGGCAGAACCCAAACAAGACCCTTGTAGCCTGCTAGTCGGTCCATCATTTCCAACTTTCTGCCCCTTTGACGAGAGCTTTTAACTCTCATAAAACATGAGACTTGACACGCACAGTCATCTGTAAAATTGCTTCTGCTCTTGCCTTGTGGAGCCATCTTGCCTCAGCTGCCTTTTTGTACCTCACGTGTCTTTGCTGCAAACGTGCTTCACAGCTACATTCTTGTCCTACATTAATAGCTGCATTACTTCCTCACCCAGGGGCAGTGAAAACATGCCAAACGTAAGTAACTTAAGGAAGTCGTTACTGCTCACCAATCCAAAGTGCGTTCTTTTGTGGCAGAGAAGTCTCGACAGCAAGAGCTGGTGACAGTCGGTTCTATTGCATCTATAGTCAGGACACTGAGAGATCAGGACCCTTCTACCTAGTTCACTTTCTCATCTTATTCAGTCTGGGATCCCAGCTCATTGACTGGAACCTCCAATATTCTAGGCAGGTACACTCAGATCAGTCAATCTCATCTAGATAACGCCTCCCAGGCATGGCCAGGTTTGTATCCTAGGTGATTCTAGAAACAATCACATTGAAAACCAACATTAATAACTATATCACTCAAAATATCCTAGTGCAAAGACTTGGAAACTTTAATGGCTACCTACAATCCTCATGAATCACTGTTAGTCTATTTCCAGTGCACAAAAGCTCCAAAGAATTTCCAAGGAAGGTCACCTTGCTGATGAGTACGTTACAACAAGGCAAAGGTTAGGAGCAGCTACCCAGGCTCATGTATCTTAGGGTATAGTGGTACAGAGAACTCTCCCACGTCAACTATATCCTGCCCTCAATCAAAAAAAGATACATATTTTGGTCCTATCAAGACAGAGCCCGTCTTCATTCTCACTATTGGAGAATTGGGTGTGTCTATGAACCCAACCCTTATTTGATTTCCTTGTAGAAGATTGATTCAGAATCAGTAATCAGCTCCTTGAAATATTACAATATGAGTGGACTTAAAAAAAACTCATTATTATTAGAAATATAAGCTTTAGCTTAGGTTAAAGGTAAATATTTATGGTATAAATTTCATTAGTTGATTTATTTGAGATTACTTAAGAAATCTTATTAAATACTTAAGGTACATTATATATTAGTATGACTCATTAGTAATTACAATATTTTAATCTATTTTATTAATAAATACCTGAATGCTTTCAAAGAGTCAGTTAATTGACAAGATCTATAGCCCAAGGTGACTAGAGGCTTAAAATATATGCTTTTAAAAAAAATAACAGGTATTAACTGTCTTTAATATTCAGAGACAGATGCAAAGTTATTTCAAGAAAATTGAGAAACATATAGGCAACTAAGAGGCATTTAAACATTTCCAAACAATTGAAAGAAATAGCTAAAGGCTAAAAATGACATAGAGTTGTTAGGAGACTACCAAATGTCATTCTCTGGCTCTCAGAAAGAATACAAATACTGCATAACAAACTACAGGGCTTATCCACAGAGAGCACAGGATACATGCAATGTTTACTATTACTGTCTGTTTTCTGCTCAACGTATTTTCCAACTCAACAAAGTACCCAAGCTTCAAGTTAAAGAGAGTCCTTACAAAAAGTATGACAAGACTTAGACAAATATCCATGCAATCAAAGGATGTAAAATGAAAAAGTTTGAAGATTAGATGCAAGAGATATGGTCAGCATCCTGCAATTTCAAAAGCAACACTCAACTGCATCTTACCTGAAGATGCATGCAATATATACCACATTTAAAAACCTAAAGGTTCAAAAGCCAACTGATTAATCATATATTAATCCCAGCCTGTCATTCTCCTACACTGGGGCACTGAGCCTTCACAGAACCAAGGGCTTCTCCTCCCATTGATGTCCGACAAGGCCATTCTCTGCTACATATGTGGCTGGAGCCATGGGTTGCTCCATGTTTACCCTTAAAGAAACATAATAACCCACTATATAAAAAAAAGTAAGTAAGTATTACTTATATCTATATCTGAAATAAAACAATATATAGTACTGGAACAAATATTTTCTATATTTCACACCCACCCACTGATCTGAAAATCATGTAAAAAACACTCCTGTAATCTGGGCATATATTAGAATGCATATTCTAAAAAGCCTCACATTCATGGAACTAACGGGTTAGCTTACATTTCACATAAGAACTCCCCAGAACACCATATACTATCGTACATGAAGAAAGGCAGAATTCACAAGTTATACGTTTTGATAGAGCATATATTTCCCCATGCTGTAGACTTCTGTTCCAACAGAAAGTCCTATTATTTTAGTATATGACAGAAAGAGAGATGGAATACTTCATCCACAGGCTGCTCCACTATTTCAGATGGATTGCCTCTAGACTTGGAGAAAAACCCAAAGAGTGCTCAACAAGATGTGCGACACTAAAGGGAGGTGTGTGTTACTCTCTGTACTCACTTTCATATTTTCACACTTTATTTTTACACTATAAACTGATATTAATATATGTGTATATGTATATTATACTAATATACACATATTAAGATATAAGAATGCCAACTTTATCTGCTTGCTACCTCCCACTGAAATAATTGTCTTGAAAAATAATTTCATTCAATAGCCAGTTGGTGTGCTCTTTCTTGGGGAAGACCATTTCTCCTACTTTCAGCTTTCCTTAGTTTTCTGTAGTTCTTTGGGGATGAATGAGATTTCCCTAACTACATTAACAAGTTTACTGTTGCTGTCATTCTTCTGCTCATGATTAGGCAGTCATGTTAATGAGACATTATGGGTGTAGCTTCTGATGTTCTTAGGA